>CAUYTI010150037.1:0-49392 GCA_963575145.1 Galago senegalensis | reverse complement strand
ACAGGCGCCCGCCACAACGCCCGGCTATTTTTTGGTTGCAGTCGTCATTGTTGTTTGGCGGGTCCAGGCTGGGGATTCGAACCCACCACCTTAGGTGTACGTGGCTGGCGCCTTAGCCAGTTGAGCTATAGGCGCCGAGCCCAAAGCAGATATTTAAAATAATGGTGACATGAAAATACAGCAACCACTTTAAATTAGCAGGAAAATTATATCTGGGTGATGAAACAACACTAGAGCTTCTTGGTATGGTGATTCCAGGAACCCAAACTACTGTTGGAAATATAAAATACACATGATAAAATTAGGGTTGGTATTCAATATTTGCTTTAATAATTCTCATAGAGATGGATTCTTTTTCATCTACCAGAGCTTCCTAGATCAAAAGAAAACAAAGGTAGTACTTAAAATCTCAGCAATAAAGGTACACACTTGTTTAACAGTTTTATCAAAAGAGAAATAATAACATATGTACTTAACTATTACTTTTCAGTTCAACTACATAATCCCTCTTGACTGTAGGGAAGATTCAGACACTCACTGTATGAGGATCTATTTTCTTTACCTGATTTATGTTATACTGGACAATTGTAATCCAGGATCCAAAGGGTTTAGAACAGGATAATTCTTATACATTTCAGCCACCTAACTGATATTCAGTATTACTCTGTGAAACTGTGCAGAATAGCTTATCCTGTACAATTACTTTACTAAGCATGATTAATTTCTTCAAGAATTACTTACCAAAGACTACACACAAAATAAGATGAAGATATGACAAGTATGGACAGACCTATGGAAATAATACAGCAATAAAATGGAATTCTTAGTTGTTTATATATGCAAGCGGACTATCCCTGTGCTTAATTAGACAATATTATAATTCTCAGAATACTTTTCAGGGAACAAAGTAGGTCAGTGAATATACTACTATATTAAATAATACAAAGACTTCTAAAGATTTCATTAGGGCCGCTCCATGCCCAGCTGCATCTGCTACTCTAATAGATAAACCCCTCTCATTTCATCTATTACTACTGGTCCTCTATTCAGACCCAAGGATGATTTGAATAGACACTTCAGTCCTGAAATGCACTAGTTCCTACTTCAATTTATATTATCAACCAGCAGAATAAATGCAGGTAGAAAGGGCTTGGAGATCCTTGGGAGAAGTACTTGTTAAATGTAACTGGAAAGCAGATTCAAAATTTTTCCCCTTTTAAATTTATTTTCCCAGAGTCCTAATAAATGAAAGCTGGGCTGCTCTCCAGGTTTCCAAGCCACTAGAGCCTGATTGTTTTCTATTTGTTTCAGTGTTTAAAGCCAACAAAAGCTGCATTAAAACCGACGGTGCCAAGTAGTAACAAGCATACTTTAAGCATAACTAATACATGAACTCATAGCCTCAGGTTATAACATTTCAAATACAGCAGAATTTAGAGGCTAGGCTCTTTGTTATGGCATTTTATAAGCATAACATTTTTAACAGAGTATATTTATGAAAACAAGAAATCTCACTAATAACAGAATGGTAACTGTGACATTCTACACGCTGCAGTTTTTTGCATTTCCAGTCACATATTTCTTATATCCCTACCTAATTTAAATGAAAGATTAAATGAAAACGTACTGCCTCTTTCATGTTTATTTTTACTTTGGTCACACACACAGAGTTGAACGTGTCGCTTTCTCTTTAAAACATGAGTAATTGTCGTCATTCACCTCCTTCCCAGCCACTTTTGGGACAAAAAGGTAACAATTTTATACTGTCTCTACTCCAAAACATGAGAATTATAGTTATATTGAAGATAGCCATTAAATTCACTGTAACATTCATTTTTATATTTTCATTTAAATTAATAAATAGCTTTAGTTAAATTAGGACTGGAAATGTGTATAGTGTTGATCCTGATTTTGTCAAAGATAAAAGTTGTTACATCCTAACTTCAGGAGACTCTTCTTTTTTTTTTGCAGTTTTGGCCGGGGCCAGGCTTGAACCCTCTGCCCTGCGTGGAGCCAGCACCCTACTCCTTGAGCCATATGTGCTGCCCACTTCAGGAGACTCTTTAGCCTTTGATTCAGGCAGATGGAGGATCTTTAAAAGATCTTTAAGAATCTGTCCATTTATTATGTTGAACATTGCTAATGATCTTGGAACTGTTCTAAGGTTGATAAGGAAAGTATTTTGAAGGTTATATATTATAAAGAACAGGGCTGAGATATCTGATATCATAACTAATATTTTTGAAAATTTACATGAGCAAATATGTAACCTGCTATAGCCATGATATAAAATATATCCTTAGGCTATCTATAACCGCTTTCACACTCCCCCGCTCACTATATCCAGCTGCTACAACTCCAGTGTTAATCTTCAATTAACCTATATTAATTGGTCTAATGATTAACGGAAGTAGATCTCTATTGTGTTTCAGCACTTGTGCCTCCCTCTGTTCGTATGAGGAAAGTGGCAATGATGAGAATTATTTCAAGTATTTGGAAAGAGTCCTTGACCCAGTTATCAGATAACACAAATTTTCTTATTTAATTTCCTCATGTTTAGTACTCCATAATGTAGAGACAAAAAATCTTAGATTTGAACATAAAATTCGACAAAAAATCCAAATTTACTTAGTTTTATATTAGGTATTTTATTAAAAGCAGTAATTTTTACTTTATTAATTATTGTGGCACCCAAGGTCTTATATATGCGTACCTGCCTATTTTGTTATAAATAATGCCTCTTATATATTTATATTTGCAAAGCACTTGCAACAATTCTTTGGTCCATAACAAATGTTGGAAATAAATGCTCTATGATCTTATAGAAATCTCTCAAGAAGGACAAAAAAATTATATAAATTTTGCAATGGTTGGCATTATTGATAATCCCTGTTCTGCTCTAATCATTTTATAGATTATAAAAACAAAAGTAAGCCTCTAAAATTTTCACTGGCAGAATTGGTACTCAGAGAAATCCTGATTTTCTTTTTCTTTAAATGTCTGGATTTGCAAACAAATAAAATCTCACTTTTAGAAAGCTGAACTTACGATGTACATTAATGGAGGAAAAAATAGTATAAAAACATAAGGGCCATGCTCAAATAACCTAGGAAGAAATGTGACCTAAAACCAAAGAGCCATATCACACTGGCCACTGGGAAAGCACTTGGAGGCCGACAGAGCACAGGCAGGCCCTAGGAAGTCCCTTTAAATTCAGGACTCAACATTTCTATTAAGGCTGTTTTCATAGTCTTTCCAAAGTCATGTCTATGAGCCTATCATAGTCATGAATACATATTTTTTTCTTTTTATAAGCAGGCCTCGTTATAAAAGTATTGTCGAACCAAACCCATAAAAAAGTCAAATTCCATCCTTCACCTGTGATTCCTGCAGGCTAACTTTCTGTTCAGTATTGATCCTGTGGTTAATGTGCGTGTGTGTGTTTCCCTTCTACTCCTATCATTGCTAGTTTGAAAGGAGCTCCTGCAGGATTTGATGTATAGAAGCTGAACTGAGATGACTATTAAACGAATCAACTAGGTTCATAAAAGTGTGTGTGTTGAAAGAATCACTAGATCTTCAGCGTGTCAACGTATGTGTGATAATGATCAATTACGATGAAAAATCTGTGATCATCCGAAATCTGTTACTTCTCTATAATTTTTCTCTCATCTTGTGTTTGCTTGAGGTGATAATATATTATATTAATATTCTATTTTCTGTCCTATTACACTAACTCCATAATTAATGTATCATTTAATCATATTATAAATTTACTCTTTGCAATCACTTTCTGGAAGACGATTAAGTTAATGTGCTAAATGATATTTAAATAATGTTCGTTAAAAATTATCATTTTTTAAATTCAGGTTTCTGCATGTTCTAATGGATCCAGACAGTTATCTAATTTTTTTTTTTCCAGTTTCTGGTGTATTTAATTGCTCGGCCTATGTCTTTTCTATCGTCTTCTAGAATTCCTGTCCTGTAGCAAGGTAGCTGGATGCACGTTTCTCCCCATCTCAGGCCTTTCCTCCAAATACAGAGATTATTTTCTTTCTATAGCCCTCATTGGGAACAAAGTGTATTTTACAAGTATTATTAGATCTTTTGCTGTGACTCACTCCCATGCAGATGGTACACATCTGAAGGGGCTCTACTCTAGCTAGCAAAGATCCAGCTGATACTCTGAGAAATCATTCTCTCTTGGTGAAACGTTAGCTTGCCACTGCCTTCCCCGCTGCATTATTAAACACGAAGGAGCGATTCCCTTAATCCCAGCCATCTGCTCTTCCTCTACTAAAAAGTGAAAACATCCCCTTGTGTTTACAAATGTTGCTGCTAAAGCTTCACAAATTATAAGACATGGTGGTGAAATTTCCATATATACTAAAAGATCAAAACAAAATCCTAGTCACCATAAATCTGTAAAAAATAAACCAAATTTATATCACACGATAAACCCAACTGTTTTAATGTAATGCAATTATATTTAAACTGCAGTCTCAGAATGCAAATTATTGTAGCATCTCAAGTATAATATTTGCATTTTAAATATACTCCTACTTGTCCAGACTTCCAAAACGACATACTCGGAGAAAATGGATCATCTTCAATTCTTTTTAATTTTCAAAAATTTGTGGAGTGTGCAGAATTTTAGCATCAGTAATGGTTGCATTGAAACTAAAAGTAAGACAAAATCTCTAACTTCCTATGCAAAGAACAGGCTTGGAACCTCTGAAATAGAAAAGCAGTGCCCATGTCTCACATCAAAATGCTGATTTTCAGGAAAGTGACTTATACTGAAGTGTTACTAGGGGAAAACAATGACATTACTTTGTACCAAATTCTTACTTTTTATACAAAATGTACTGCAAAGAAGAACCATCCTCACATAAAAATTCTAAGATACCAATTACTCAACTAACCAAAAACGAAGGAAGCAAAAGAAAATTTGAATTTACACATATTGTAATTTGATGTTGATTTTCTTGAAATACTGGGTATTGGGTAACTTAAACCTTTCCTAATTATTTTTCTTTACAGTATGAGGTATTTTAATTAACTTCATTTTTGTTGAACACCAATTGCTTCAGTTTTCCCCTAGGACAACCTCTTTGTCCGCAGACCAATTTCTACTTCATAAACTTTATACCTTTTGTGTTTGGCAAATAATTCCTTATCACTGTGTTTCAGACCCTTTTCACCCATTATTTCTCCTTGCCTTTCCTTCAATTCTTGTCCCTACAAGTTTATTTTTTCATTCTAAAACCGTTCTAAAAACGTTCGTTCTTACTTCAATGGAATTTGTCTAATTGTTTTATTGTCACAGTACCCAGTAAATAAAACGATGATTTCTTTGTAAGAGTCTTTCTTTCAAGTCTTCTTTCAATCCACTGTAATAGACCATGTGTTTAATTTTCTAGTCCATTTACCTGTCCTGGTGATGTCTTTGCTTTCAATCTGACAGTTTGAATTATTTAGGTAATGCCTTCATTTTGGCCAAGCATGATAAAGCATTTTCCTTCTCACAGTTTCTACGCTTGTTGCCCTGAGACTCGACTCCTTGGTATTTATGACAGACTATTTTCTGTACCTTCGTGTGATCTTCAGTGATATGTCAAAGGCTATAGATGTAACCAGCACAGCGTGTTTCCCTAGATGGTTTTCCCTTTCTCTGGCCAGCTCTGTTTACTCTAAGAGTCTTTAAGCTAAATCTGGTAAACTTTACAAAAATATTTCTCTAGATGGGAGACATCACTGACCAACAAATTACATATTTGTTCATATCTAAAGACAATATACTCCATGAACACTTTCTTAAATATGCTTTTCATGACACTGGCTCTTATATTTTATATCATGTTTCTGTTTGCTTATCTCTAGTCTTGGAAATACTTGTATTCCTAGTTCTCTACATGTGCCCAAGCTACCTCAGTGGCATTTGTCACTTAAATCCGGTAAGTTTATTTCCATTTCTACACTGTACCTCTTCTTTCTTAACATGTTTTCAATACATTTCAGTAAATGCCTTTAAGTTCACTATCACTCCTTCTTTATGTTCATTGAAAACATGGGAGGTCAAATAAGGTTGCCATCCTCTGCTCTGGGCAGTCACTCAAGGAAAACAGAGAAGGAATGAGGTGAAGTGTTCACTGTACTGTACTACCCACTCCCCCCCCCACGCCCCACACATACACGTCTCTCTCCTTTAGAGTATTCCTCCCACTGCCGTGAGCAAAATCTTCCCTCCAGACTGGTTCTAGTGAACCCATTTACTCTAAAGTGTGTGAATCTTATATAATTTACAACCTTTGATCCTCCCCGTGGTTTTCTTCTTTTAATAGGGATACCCATTTTTAAAACGTAACATCTGAAAGAACGAACTCTCTCCAGTAAGGTATTTAATGCCTCAGCTAGCAGCGGGTGGAATGAATGGTTGTTCCCAAGACTCTGGAAGTCCCACCTTCTGGGCAGTTGCTGCCCACTCAGCATCCATTTTTGACAGCCCAATCTAATTGGTTCTCAGGGCAGGGGCACTATTTGCAAACCCTCTAGTGTCTGCCCTGATGCTGACATTTACCTTTGCTTACTGACTTCAAAATGCAGCTAAAATAATCCCTCTAGCACACAGTTGCTACTGGAAACATAAATTTAAGCTCTCTGATTTGCTGAGTAGGGCAGCATAAAAAAAAATTGGTCCACAGCTGAGCTGACGATGATGCAGAGAAACCTAGATGAAAACAGACAATTTTGCAGCAGATTGCCTTACATATTGGCAGTTCTCAAATCACATCTCAAATCAGATGAAATAAGTTTCAGAAAGTTATTTATCATGAAGAATACATTATTAAATTCAATGCATAAAATGTTAATGCAGATCTACTGGCTGTTACTGCTGCTTGCTTGCATTCCGCTCTTTTGCGACACTGGTGTCATAAACTTCACTGTCAATGTGGGCCAGAAATTTTTTCCTCCAATCAACTAGCAGGCATGTTTTTTAGACATTGTTTCTGCATCCTTAATCACACACAGTTCACCTTTTAGCGCCACTGTAATCAAAACATCAGAGTTTTAGAGTACAATAGATATATTCTATATCCATCATCAAGAGTGGTCAGATTTTTGCCTATGCTTGTACAAGAATGTATGTTTTTTAAATAATATTTTGGGGACGTTGTGGCAGATTATGACTGCACTATTTCCTGTGATACATTTTATTCTGAAGTAAATCACTGTTGGATTTTACAAATTACCCATTCTTAAGATTCCGTCATTGAACTGAGTTCAATTCGTGAAATCTTATGAACTCTGTATTTCTTGCTGTCATTGGGAGTATCTCCCAGAAGCATTTCAGGAGTGTTAAGTAAACCCATGGAGTAGGGGCAGCCATTTCTACCAGATTAGAGAAAGGATGAGGCAAATTCTGTGTACACCCAAGTATCTTAGAAATAGACCATTCAGTTTGACTCACCAGGAAATCTAGTATTCACTACTCATTTTGATATATATTTATTGCCAGGCTATGTCAAGACAATTTTCCTAAATGTTCCAGACGCAAGGATAAAGTCATTCCAAGACACAAGATGAAAGGAAAATGGAGATCCAATTCATGCAGTTAAAGTGGCTTTTATTCCACCCAGAGTACAGGTAGGGTAAGATTCCTGACCAGGGAAAAAGCCACACGTGGGCTATGGTGGACAGGGATTTAAAGGGTTAGGGCAGTTAGGATTGGTGGCCTTCCTATTTCCTGGGAAGGACATGAGTCTGACCCTCTCTACCCTCTCTGGATGGGCCATGAACCTGACCCTGTCTGGGCGGGACAAGTTTATTTGGGCAGGTACACCTGATCTATCAGTATTCATTCACTACTCATTTTGATATGTGTTTATTGCCAGGCTGTATCAAGACAATTTTCCTAAGAATGTGAGACTTGAATTATTTACCTAAGACATTTCATTTAGGATAAGAATGAGGTATCACCCATATGGACTCTCTAATTTGTAGAAGTACACATGACTTGTTAGCAAGTAAGTTTTTTTTCTTTTTTCCTTTTTTCTTTCTTTTCTTTTCTTTCTTTTTTTTTTTTTTTTTGAGACAGAATCTCACTATGTCACACTTGGTAGAGTACCATAGTATCACAGCTCACAGTAACCTCAAACTCTTGGGCTTAAGTGATTCTCTTGCCTCAGCCTCCCATGTAGCTGGGACTGTAGGTGCCCACCACAATGGCCAGCTATTTTTTGTTACAGTGTTGTTGTTTTCATTGTTGTTTAGCAGGCTCCCTCCAGTCAGGTTCGAACCCGCCTACTTTGGTGCATGTGGCTGGTGCCCTAACCATTGAGCTTCGGGTGCTGAGTCTGTTTGCCCAGTTTTTCATGATGGATTCGTAATGTGTGCCATGGGTCACTATATTTTTGATATCTGAGCTCAGTTTAGGTCTCTAACTTCTGATCTTTTCCCAGTGATTACCAATTAATAGTTTCTACTAACCACTCATTTTCTGCCAGGGACTACCTCATCTACAAAATATTCTCAGTCCTTAAAGAGTCTCAGTGATGTGGGTGAATTATCCTTTTTTTACAGATTAAAAAGTTAAATCTTATCATGATTGATGGACACAAGAAATCTTCATTTACATGGTACCAAAATCACTTTATCAAAATGAATCCCATGTACTATCCATTCTTCATTTTGCCTTTCAGATATGGACTCTCCATGTGGCAAGCTTGCTACCTCCTCATTGGACCATTCTCATTGGTCCTGACCCAGAGGAAAAACTCCTGACCTACCAACCATAATACAGAGACTATTCAGAGTACTCAGTTGAAACACTGTTTGGGGCACCTTTTCTCTTTTGTGACAAAATAAAGTTTTCTTAGAGATGATACTTAGCGTCAGATTTTCAAGATGTAATTTATTAAAGTTGTGTGATCAAACTGGGCAATGTGTCTATATACCCTTCAGCTTTACTAATATAGGTGAGTTTAAAATGTTCATGTCTGCCTATATTTTAATTGATATTTGTGTTTCCCTTAATACATTTTCCTCTTTTCTCCTGGAGCAATGAAAATATTTATAACTACTTATTTTTTAAATCATCTTTTCTAATTGGGAAAGAGCAATGTTATTGTGAAAGGTTACATTTGTAATTAGCCTTTTACATTTTTCATTCTCATTTTGATTAAGGAAAATAGATACATTTGATTTTACAAAGAAAATTTATTTGCTTTATTCTGCTGTTTTCCTGTATTTCTTAAAAAAAGAAAAAAAGAAACTAGGCATTTACTATGAACTGCTTAGAATTTGGTTTATCCTGGGTAAATGGAAAGTAATTCACCCTAAGAAGACTGTGAAACTGTTTTGTCTCAGCAGGCTTCATTGTGAAAGCCCGGCATGAGCCAGGAGGATGTGAGATAGGCCGGGCTGTAGCAGACTGTTTCTGTACATTTTAAATGTTCACGAATTACTTTCAGTAGAGGATGGGCAAAAAACCGGGCAAATGCGAACAGCGTGAACATCAGCCACACTTTAATCAGTGGTGCTCCCCGGTAAACAAAATCATCCGCTGGACTGCAGAACAAAATCCCCAGAAGAAGTACAATTTAAGTTTATTTTAGATGAGATTCATTAAGCAGCATCATATTCATTAAACAAATTACAACATCTGTGTTTATATGGGTAAAATTGTACTAAGAGATTTCACACCTATCTTATCTCATTTGAAATCTTTACGACAGCACTGTGGGATAAAGTGAGGCATGCATTTTCCCCCAAATTATAAGAGCTCAAGGCTCAGCGAGGTTAAGTGACTTACTTAAAATAGAAATCAACAAATTTGGGGCCCAAACCCATGTCTCCATACTCCAAATCTGTTACTATTCTGGTTTGGTAACATTTTTGAAATTTATTAAATTCTGAACACTGATATTCCAAATTACAGATTTCATTATAATTCTCAAGGATACATCCCAAGACCTTCAGTGGATGCCTGAAATTATGGATAGTACCAAACCTATATATTATGACTTGCCTTTGACATAGATTATCGGTGATAATGTTTCAGGTACAGTACCAAAAGCAGTATGAAAGCCATTTTCTCACTTCACAATTTTACAGGATAGAGTTATTGTTATCATAGCTCTTATCAGCCTCAGTATACACTTTTCTTTTTTTCCTATTAAGTCAAAACATTTTACATTTTCTCTTAAAAGGAAAGCTCTTTACAGCTCCTTTTTGGTATATTCTCAATGCCAGCATTACTCCTCTAGCACTTTGGAGCCATAATTAAGTAAAATGAGGTGACTTGGCCAGAAGCACTGAGAAACCAGGACTAGTCATCTGAAGCTACCAAGTGGCTAAAGGGCAGGAAAAACATACAGCCTGAATAAGCTGAACAAAAAGATGATTCACAACCTGGGCAGGATGTAGTAGGGTGGTATGAGATTTCATTAATCTACTCAGGATGATGCATGATTTAAAACTTATAAATTGTTTATTTTTGGAATAGTCCATTTAATATTTTTGGGCCTTGGTTGGCCATGGTTGACTGAAATCCTGGAAAGTGAAACCATACTGATAAGGGGAGACTACTGTAATTTTGGTTTGACAAATCTTTCTTCAAGTTTATTCTCTGAGAGATTTAATTTAGTTGATAAAATCTTTAGAGTTTCCACATGAGTTAGCACAAGCTTTGAATTTCAGGAATAATGGAATAAGGCCCCAGGTTCCTGGGGGTAATTATGTAGGAGCTGTCTGGGATATAACTTTCAGGTACTACAAGCAGAACCCTTCTCTCTCAGAATTCATAAAAAGTACAATATTTGGCTTTCCTCACCAAGAACAATGCAAGTTCCGACATCACCTTGTTTTTCTTGGTTGGCCTTCTTTTTTTAACAAATTTGTGCCATGTGAATATCTGGGACAAAAATGACATATATGTTTTCATACAAATACCACCAGAAACAGTACATTGAGGCAGGCAACTGAAATGTCACATTTTTGGAAGAGCTGGGAAATCCAATTATCCCCTTTTGATGGCAAGTACCATAACAGATATTTATAAACAAATAAAACTAAGTAGTTAAGTCTTGGGATTCCTTTGCATTACTGTAGATAAACAGGTGGCACAGTATTATTTGCATATTATTTGTATTTAAAATTGAACTTTATATCTTAGTATAAAAATGAACCCAACTAGACGTAATTAACGTAGAGGGATTAATTTCCTATGAACTGAAATATACAGAATGTTCCCAGTGGAATATTATCAGTATTCCACAGACTGCTTTCCTGACACCTGCATTTTTCTTACTTTTATGTAAAATGTGAAGCCCTTAAAACTACCTCATTAAATATTATGGCTGAAGTACACACATATTTTTTGTCTATATGTATATAACAAAGTACATGACCATTAAGCTAAATTTACCTTAAACAAAAATAGCTCACCAACTGTAGAAATTAAAGATAGTATTTTTGCATAATTTCTATAATAATACACCAAATCCTATTGTGGACAGGGTGAAGAGTATTTGTGTGATGCTACAGACCTCCTTGTGAACAAGCTAATCTCACACATTTAAAGATATTCATAGTAACCACAATAAGGCCACCATTATTAGGAAAATTTTCTATCTCTGGATTCTTCAAATTAGTTATATCATAACTAATCGTAGTATTTTTTACGTTGATTCTGACAAACATTACACCTGTATCTGACTAGTTCTTTTTGAATAAAAATACAATATAATACTAATGCTCCTTATTTAAACACATTGAATATGAAGGGATTCTTAATATGTAGAAATGTCAGAAATTGCGCTATCCATAAAACCTTTTTCGAAAGGTTTGGTGGCTACTTTCTGGGTTATGTAAAAGTGCATTTTCTGCCTCACTGCCACACTTAGTGATAATAATTTATTAAAAATTATACATCTTCCTAACCCTAGTGAGGTTTTTAGAAGTTTTGACATCTGGAATGATTCTAAAATAATACCTTTTGCTTAATTTCCACTGTCTATCCAAAGCTTTTCCTGTTGACTTTGTTGTTTTTCAAATGATAATCATGTAGAGACGTGCACAAGTATTGCTTTCACTCTCTTCCACTTTTGTGGCATTATTACTAAAGTAGGAGAGTCTTTTCCAGAAAAGAAGTCTTTAACTTGGGAACTTCAATTCTAAACAACACTGTGAATCTGGTTAAATGAGTCTCAGATAGCTGATATATGATTATATTTTAATGTCAATGAAACCCTAGCGAAACAGTCCATCCTGGCCCTCAAATATTACTTATACAACTGACTAAATGAAGACTTCATTAATTCAACAGAGCCCCAAATCAATAAAGCAATACAAATTTCAGACTTTGTAGAGTTCTTACAACTGCTTTTGCTCTGCAGGAGACATGCGGGTCTCAGAGACTGCCAGTTGTCAAAAAGTCCAGGAATCCATTTTCACTTCATTCCTAACATATACCAAGTGGTTTTAAACATCCTATAAACCTTTATTTAGGCCTTCCTATCTAATAGGTGTGGGATTAAACACTTAAGTAATTTATCTCTTTTAGCCTTCAGCAACTATTTTTTGGTAGATATTATTTTTAGTACCCTTATTTTACAGATTAGAAAACTAACTCTCAGAAAAGGAAGATAAATGACTTGTCAATGGTAACTAACAAGGAAATGGTGAAATAAGGATCTAAGCATCTAACTCATTTTACTAGCTCTCTAGGATTTGTCAAATACTTCTTATGATAAATAGCTGATAACCCTATTTTTAGTACTTTCTATAGTCTGAATCATGGCTTCCTTCCCAATTCATATGTTGATGTCCAACTCCCAAAGTGATAATTTTGGCAATGAGGCCTGGGGGTGATAGGTTTAGGCAAGATCATGAGAGTGGGGGCCTCTTATGGGATTAGTGCTCTTAAGAGTAGAGAAACCAGGTAATTCTTTCTCTCTCTCTTTCACTGCCATATAAAAATATGACTAGAAAGTAGCTGTTTTAAAGCCAGGAAGAGAACTGTTACCAAAACCTGACCAAATTGGAAACCAGATCTTGGAATTTCAGCCTCCAGAATTATATGAAAATATATTTCTGGTTTTAAGCCATCCAGTATGTAAAATTGTGTTACGGCTGCCTGACCTAAGACAGTTCTCATATACTACCTTGGGAAAAAAATTATTTCTAATCTTTTGTTTACCAAGCAGACTAATTACTAAGTGATCATCTACTAGAACGACCTTTGGGTTGTTTGATTCATTTAGCTATGATTTCCGGGTCATTGCTACTTTTCATGATTCATTCTATTTTATTAGGTTTTATTTTTTCTCCCAAATACTACTAACTTTTTAATAGTAATTTTAAATTAAATACCATGGTTAAAAATTCATCATAATCAGACTAAATACCTAAAACCTTCAGCATGTCTTTTTTTTTTTTAAAGCCTAGGTACTCAAGCAGCTCACTAAGCACTTGTGAGCTGCCTCATAATGTCATTATTTGGCTCTACTCTTGTCAAGATATTACTGGAGTAATTCACATGTCTCTGGAAGATAAAGACATGATAACCCAGCTCTCTCTGCCTAAGCAAGTTTATTCAGCTCCAGGGATTATTAGGCATGCTCTCAAGTGTTTTAGGGTTCAATTCTAATACCATCTTAAATTAAAGGTTGCTTAACTAATGATTGTTTATAATTGCTGTAAATATATTAAAAATCATGCTTTTAAGGGGATTAGATATCTTAAAACATATTCTCTCTTTCAGGGACCCTTTCACTCTCTGTTTCATATATGCCTATTTACCCTCAATGTCCTTTTATTTCCCTTGAAGACATCCTTGCCTTATTCAAGAAGAATATGTTCAAATCTTTACAAGTTTCTATTTAGTATTTATAACAAGAGGTTATGACTGATTTTATTCATACACAACTCATTGTTCAGCTTCTTTGCCAGAAGAGATGTTCTGAACATTTACGCACAGGGTTCACGTTCAACATGTAATAAATACAGGGTGTCCTGAAATTTGTTATACATGTGGAAAAATAGGAAATCATAGCTAAATGTACCTACTATTTACAAAATGGTCATTAGAAAATTTTACAAACTATTCCGTAAGTGTTGGCCACCTCTTTGTAAAATTTTGTAATGTCTATTTTGTGAATAAAGGTATATTTTGCTACAATTTCCCATTTTTCCTGTGTGTGTTGACTTTTTGGTATACGCTCTACTCCTGTTGTTTGTTGGTTAGGTTAATGAATGAAAGACTGCATGGAGAAGGTTTGAAAAGCCAGGTGCAGTGGCTGATACCTGTAATCCCAGCACTGTGAGAGGCTGAGGCTGTAGGATTGCCTGAGCTCAGAAGTCTGAGGCTTGTCTGACTAAGAGCTAGACCCTCACTCTACAAAAAATAAAAAGACAGCTGGGAGCCATGGTGAGGGATTGTAATCCCAGCCCAGTGACTCGGGAGGCTGAGGTTGCAGTGAGCTATGATGATGCTACAGGACTATGCTCAGGGAACAGGGAGACTCTTTCTTTAAAAAAAAAAAAAAAAAAGAAAGGAAAGTTTTAAAATAACATTCAAATGTAGATGTGAATTACTATGAGAACAGATTTATATGCAATATAAATTTATGTGATTAAAATCACTGTAGAAATATAGATAAGTTTCTAAAAGTAGTATGTGACATAATCATTTAAATATAGTTTGTGAAAACATTCCATATAATGATAATTTATGTTCAATTTCAACAAATCTAAAAGCCACATTGGACTTCAAATAAACTGCTACTCTTTTAAGTGAAACCTAGATCTTTATATATTGAAATGAAATCTACATATAAGAACAGATATAATAGCCAACATAGTCTAAGCATTTAGTATTTACCAAACCATATTTTAAACTGCTTTATTATGTACTAACTTAAGTCTCACAAGTGAATTATGCTACGAACAAAAGATTATTATAAGAAAAAAATCAATGCTTTGCAAGATTTTTGTAACTGGCTTCATTCTGCATTTTAGTTTTAACCAAAATATGAAATTATTAATGAAATAAAATTAGGAAAGTCACTTGATGAATTCCCATTTACCAAAAGTCTCTTATCTGATACCAGGAAATACAGCAAAAATAGGTCAATATTTAGGTCAATTATACCAAGACCCTCCCTGGAATAAATCAGATCTATATTTGAAAAGGGAAATTTGATTAGTAATTTATGCAATGCTAATTAGTTTTTAGCCACAAGCCACCTTTACCACCCACATCACCCTTTCATTCCAATACCTTTGGGTTAGTTTTAATCTTATTCTGAAAGTTGTTTAACCGAAAATGTCTTTAGGGGATAATTTTCTAGCCACCTTTTAAACCGCCACCCACAGTATTTCACAAACAAAGATGTATCACAAAGGTTATTTCCTCTTATTATTTTTTCTGAAATGGAACAAAGGAAGGATTAAGTGTGAATGACGTAAGACAGTGTGATACATTCTACTGGAGATACTGTTCACCTGCATATAAAATGGCATAGCCTTATCTAAATTCTGGATTGATAGCACTCTAGTGAACAATTAGCAGTGATTAAAGGAGTCAATAAATAACATATTTCAAAGATTCTCAGTTTTAAATAATACAAATAATCTGAATTTTAAATAACCCATGTAACCTGAAAAGATTATGGAATTTATTCCTTGCTATCATCAAAATTTTGATGTCAAAGCCATTTGCAATGATACAGTCATTTAACTAAATGGAAATATTTACATATTGTAGGTAGACATGTTTGTAGACCAAACAATCTTTTGATTTCCTGCCCTGTGAGTATTTAAATACATACATACACTGCACGGCATACGTGGATACACTAATATGCTAAGTATATGGATGTATATTTATATGAATTAAAGATATATATTGAGTCTTTTTTTATATACAAGGCCATTTGTTACTGTACATGTGTTTCATTAGGACACTGACACTTATTTTACATCACCACTTTAATGATTTTAGCAACTTTTCTTTTTTTTTTTTTTTTGCAGTTTTTGGCTGGGGCTGGGTTTGAACCTGCCACCTCCAGCATATGGGGCCAGCGCCCTACTTCTTTGAGCCACAGGTATCACCCTGATTTTAGTAACTTTTGAAAACAATTTTAGCACTTTATCCTGAAAATCACAAGTAAGTTTAAATCACCCAGAATAAATCAATAGCTATTTCATTGCATGTTAACAAACATGACTCTATCAGGGAGCAATGGGGAGCCACCGAATGAATAAACTAAATTTATGTTTTAGAGAATGAAATTGCTGGTCAGAAAGACCAGCTAGGATGCTGTTCTAAGGGAGAGAATTCAGCTCCTATGTCTTTTTTTTTTTTTTTTTGAGACAGACCCTCAAGCTGTCCCCCTGGGTAGAGTGCCATGGCCTCACAGCTCACAGCAACCTCCAACTCCTGGGCTCAAGCGAGTCTCTTGCGTCTGCCTCCCAAGTAGCTGGGACCACAGGTGCCTGCCACAACGCCCGGCTATTTTTTTTGTTGCAGCCATCATTGTTGTTTGGCGGGTCCGGGCTGGGGATTCGAACCCGCCACCTTAGGTGTACGTGGCTGGCGCCTTAGCGGGTTGAGCTATAGGCGCCGAGCCCTATGTCATATTCTAAGAGTATAAGAGAGAAAAAGGCAGTGCCAGTGGCATTGAATGAATCTAGGCACAGTAGAAAGAACATTAAGGAAAGGATTCTAGAGTCAATGGATGCTTAGAATTCAGTAGGCTGGAAAGAAAACTCAAGAAGGCAAAGTGAGGAAGAGTGGAGGTTTTCAAGGCAGTATATATTTAGAGGGCTGGATTATAAAAGTTAGAAATGAATTTAATGGTTCAAATTTATTTTCTCTAATCTACTTAAATAAATATCTCACAAATTAGTTTCTTTCCACAAGTTCTAAAGGTGCGTAGAAAATCTTTTGTTTATTTACTCATTAATTTTTAAGGAGTAAATAAAATATAACTTGAAACTAGGTCCAACTTTTATCAGCTATAAACTTTAACAAGCAGATTCTTTTTTCATGCATATAAAACTGTGGTGTTTAATTTAAAACATTTCACACTTAGTTAAATTTTAAGAGTTTGAAACCCTTTAAATTCAAAATACAAATAAATTAATGGAAATGTGTGGATGCCTTGGCTTTATCATCACAGATGGCAGGGTATAAAACTAATATCAATGGCAACAGAAATTAGAAACTAATCACCACTAATGTTAAATAAAGATGGCATAGAACAGAATATCTAATCTGATTTAATTAAAATTTAAATTCATAGTACGCAAAAGAATAAGAACACAATCATCACTTTCTCTGTTGTCGGTGCACACAAGTAATATCAGGTTGCATAATCACATTCCAGTGCAGAGAATCAGGATGCTATTTCATGAAGAATAGCTAGAGAAGGTGATGCTCACGGATGAATTCTCCTTTCAAATGCTTGAACTGCATATAAATGTATCCTATGGGAGGGCTGCTAAACAACAGAACTCCAGAGTCTCCATCTATGTAGAGTATTATCAAAACACGTGTGGCCTTTGCCCTGTTTTTAACCTCGTTTAGCTCCCATTACATAACACCTCTCCTTAGTATGAAATACTATTTTAAAGAAAAATCCAGTTCTCGGGAGGCGCCTGTGGCTCAAAGGAGTAGGATACCAGGCCCATGTGCTGGAGGTGGCAGGTTCAAACTGAGCCCCGGCTAAAAACCGAAAAAAAAAAAAAATCCAATTCTGGATCTTAAAATGATGTCATAAACAATCTATTTGTTGCTACAGTACAGGAGTGGAGATGAGTGGTACGTCTTTTGCTTTACTTCTTAGAACACACTCTTGAGTGCTTTTAGGTTTGTTTTGAAACTCCTAAATAATCACCAGTATGTCTGACAATGCAGACGTCCTCTCTGTCAGTGCATGACAGCTATAAAGAGAAAAATGAGGAGAGATTCCTAGGGAAGGTCTATAGAAATCTTATAAGGTCAAAAGAAACTTTTTGAGGATGAACATAATATGTGTTTTCTAAGAAGAATATAGATCACTTTCTTAGAAGTGTCCTCTCTTTTATGGATGTTAAACAGAACTGTTTATAAAAGAATAGTTACAAGAATATTTAGGAAGCTTTATAGTTTTAAAAAATAAGCCAAAACAGCAATAAAGATAGATTTCACAAATTACAATGCTAAATTTACAGAATTATATATGTGTGTGTGTGTATATATATATATATATATATATATATATATTTTTTTTTTTTTTTTTGTCTTTGAGACAGAGTCTCACTATGTCACCCTCAGTAGAGTGCTGTTACATCACAGCTCACAGCCACCTCAAACTCTTGGACTTAAGCAATTCTCTTGCCTCAGCCTCCCGAGTATCTGGGAATATAGGCACCCCTCACAACACCTGGCTATTTTTTGTTGTTGTTGCTGAGGTTTAGCAGACTTCTCCATGACTAACACACTGTGTTGTTATCAACATTAATTGGTTCACGCCCGTGGAGCCCTCATAACCTGTTTACCTCCTAAAGGTCCCATCTCTTAACCCGGTTGCATTGGAATTGACTTTCCAACACATGAAATTTGGGAGACTTCCAAACATTCATCCCACACTATCCTTTAAATTCAGCTAAAGGAACTCAAAATTACAAGTTATTTATGAATGGTGAATCTACACTGTAAATTGGGAAGCGCTTTTGTAGGAAAAAAAAATAAAGAAACAATTGACAGAACACTGAAATGGGGTACGTCAATTCATTATCGAGACAGGAAATTGGCCAGTTCATTGGTGAAGACAACTGTTTTCCTTGGACTTGACATCTGGGAGAATTTTGTCACAATGGTTATTCTGGTAAACTGAAAACAATATTTTTGGCTGAATTGATATTCTTTTCATTGCTGTCTCTTCTTAACAGCTCTTGGCAAACACTATTTCCACTCTATTATAAAACACAATGATGACTATTTTGTACATGAAGAGAGAGTGGAAGGGAGGGTGATATAGTTCAGGGTAATAGTTGTCTGCAACCTGATATGACAGCTTTAAAAATAAGTTCATCCAGGGTGGTGCCTGTGGCTCAAAGGGGTAGGGTGCCAGTCTCATATGCTGGAGGTGGTGGGTTCAAGCCCAGCCTTGGCCAAAAAAAAAAAAAAGTAAAAAAAAGTTCATCCTTTAAATCAGATTTTTTAATAAAAAATTGTGGGAGAAAAGTGTAATTTTTGAAGAAAATGTGAAAATTTAAACAGAACTACAGTCTCCTCACTTTGAAAAGTTAGAACTTTAAATCAAAATTGATAAACAAAAAAGCCATACTATACTATAACTGTAATATTTTAAAAGAAGGCATTACTTCCAAGAGAGAAAATCTGTTTACGTTATACTCACATATACATCTGAGTATGTATTGTGTTTATGCAAATGTGTGTGTACACACTGTCACAGAATCTTACCATTTTATAAGGCAGCTTTAGGGAAGCACTGCTTTAAATTTATCTTTCTTAAAAAAAAGTCCAATTCAGGATTTCTTCATAAAATGCATAGCAGGGATACAGATTTGACGTGTCCAGCAATTGTCAGAAATTCTTTGTTCTCCAATGAGGTGGTCCTATGTGCCTTGAATGCTTTCTCAGCTTTGAGGACCAGATGCCTGAGATTCCAAGGCTCTGCCACTAGGTGACAGTCTTGCCTGTCTCTTCAAGCAAATGTGTCTCAGCCAGAAAAGAATACTTCCTCTGAGAAAATAACTTTGTTGAAAAGCCATGCATTTAGTGTTTATATAACTATTTTTATAATATACAAATTATACTTAAAGTTGACAATCTTGGACTGATACTAGGAGGTTTCCTGTGATCCATTACCTGGGCGGTAAGGTAAAACCATATCCTGAGCTCTCTTTTAGCGAGGCATTTTCTATAGCTTGTATTAAAACTCGGAAAACCCTGTAGAAAAAAATCCTGTTCTCATTTCTAGGTTGTAAATGAGGGATCTGAGGCTCAGGGAGGTTAGAAATATCCAGAGCACTTGGTAGTATGACTTATGTCTACACCGTGGGGATCTTCACTTCATACTCATTCTATGTGAGTCATTTGTAGTTTCTTAAAAGTTCTCATGTTACGTACTTGCAAATATTACTTGCAAAATAGATCCATAGTATGTGTCTACTCATGGCTTCTCTTCATTTCCCTCACTGAACAGTTTAAGATCATGCTGACATGTAAACGCCGTCTCCAGTCGTGTTTTCTGTGAAGGAACCTACCCTGCACACGGGAACATGAAGACATATCCTTTAAAGTGATTTTCATAACAACACAATAAAATATTCTATCCCAAATACTCAGTATAATTTATGTATACCAGGTTAAAAGATAGACCTAATACTATCTTTGACCTTATGTAAATTCTTAACATTAGATATCAAACATTTTAAAAGAATATTTTTTGTGAGTTGTCTCTCTCTCGGTTGAAGATTTATCATTGAAAATAGATTAAAGATAAAAAGGAATTCATGGGTACATGGAAATTACAGTAGTGGTCTCATTTGAGAGGAAGTTGAATTCAGACACGCATGTTTCTTTGTCACATAATGCCATACTCAAGCTGGCACTAGCAGTGGAAGAAATACCACTGAGTCTTAAGTATCCTCACTGAAGGCAATTAAAAAGAGAGAGACAGAGAGAGAGAGAGACTCCCACTTCCCTTGCATCTCTGTATCTTCAGTGAGAGGCTCTAATCCAACTGCAGTAAAGGGTCTCGGTGTGGAGAAAGCGTTGGTTCTGAAACTGGATAGGTCAGTACTAGGTGTTTCACCCTGTGACCAGAAAGTGTGCAAGGTTCACCAATGCACAATTCCACCAGAAATGCCTGGAATGAGGCAGAGGAAAAATTCCTCAATGCACAAATGGAGTTTCTCAAATCAAAAATGAAATACATCTATTGTAGACGTGTGACTAAGGAAACGTATTATGCAACATGGGATTTCACGGTGAGTATATATTTTCTCTTAAACTTTTTACCAAGATAGAATTTTTGTTTCACCTGGGCCATTTGAACATTTCTATACTTTTAAAAGAGATGAAATACCTAAGGCTTTGAAGGTTAGCAGTGCTGTGGGAAGCTGAACAGATTGTGGGTTTGTATGTGATTCAGCCAGGGAACATACTTTGCAGATGATCCTGCCCTAGAGACATAACAGGAAGGCATTCTTGTGACTATATATCATTTCACACAGTTGGAACACGGTAATAGACTGACAGTAACTGGACCTAAAATGAGGGGAACACACCAGGTTGCTATAGGCAAAGCACGCGAGCAGACTCACATCCTCTCATGAGCAGCACAAAGCTAGAAGCCAAATTTGTGCAACCTTCACAGCAGCCCAGCCAAGGCTGTACTAATTAGACACGGAGATAACCTCTGTCGCTAAAGTAAATCCATCCTTTGTTTATGATTAGGCATTGAGTGACAGCACTGAGTACCAAGATCAAAATTCCACGTATCACTGATGAGAAAACGTAAGAGTATCCAAGCTCCAAACACTTGCCTGGAATGATGACCAGAAACATGGCCTTTGCCTGAATGTTAACTTTTCAATTGAACAAATTCATCTCTCTCATACCTGAGAGAACTAAGTAGAATGATTAGGTAGAGGGACACACTGGAAGGTAAAGTGAATGGTTTCATACGCCGAGGCATAATCTGAAATAACCCGTATACATGTGGAGATCTGGGAAAAGTGGCAGCGGAAGCACATAATTCATCTGTAGATTATTATAACAGACCCTTGACTGGGATCAGTGATGTGGTAGGGACAGTGGGAACTGGTCACGGTGGATGAATGAAGACTAGTACATTAGAAGGACTGGACAGTCACAGACACAGACACTCTGAAAAGGGTAAAGCTGAAAACAAGATAAGATCCATTTGGAGGGTGTTAGCAAGCCACTGCAAATGTTGCCGTTTTATCATAGATCTCTTAGATCTGGGCTTTAATACAACCACTTCATTTCATGGACAATCAGGTGTGCAAGAAAAATTATCATCCTGAGATCACATACTGAGGCAAGACCACAAGGATTAGAAATTGTGAATCCAAGGTCTTTTACAAAATTATACTGGTATAGATGACAGAAATAAAGCCATTGAAAGCATACTTTTTATTATTTTTGAGACAGAGTCTCACTATGTTGTCCTTGGTAGAGTACCATGGTGTCACAGTTCACAACAACCTCAAACTCTTGGGCTTAAGCTATTCTCTTGCCTCAGCCTCCCAAGTAGCTGGGACTACAGGTGCACACCACAATGCCTAGCTATTTTTTTTGTTGCAGTTGTTGTTTAGCTGGCCTAGTCCGGGTTTGAACCTGCCAGCCTTGGTGTATATGGCCAATGCCATAACCACTGTTGTGCTAAGGGTGCCAAGTCAAAAGCACACATTTTTATATGTTATAATTTTATTGGAATTTGCATGAAACTTTCCCATTCCTGGCAAAGGGATATTTTAAAATGACTGCAACTTTTGTATACTCAGTTAGTGTACCATGTACATCACATTAGTTAATTTTAGATGACAACTTGTTTGGATTAAGAAAATCTAAAAATCTAGTAAAGCATTATTTTTAGTTGTGTTTGTAAGGTTGTTTCAAGAGTAGACAAGCATGTGCGTCTGAGTAGACGAGGTGAGGAAGACCTGCCTTCCCGGTGGTCAAGCATTATCTAGTGTGCTGGGGACCTAAATGAAACAAAAGCAGAGAAAAGGCGCATGTGCTCATGGAGCTGGGATACACTCTGCCTCACCTGTCCTTATACAACAACGTCAGCACTCTGACCTTTGGGCTCCAGGACTGAGAGTTAATCCACTGGCTTCCCCTGTTGTGGGATCTCTGGACTTGCAATGTGCCATACCACCAGGAGCTCAGACCCCCCAGGCTTGTCGACAGCCTATCATAAGACTTCTCAGCCTTTCTGATCGTGGGAACCAATACCCTTGGTAAGTCCCCTCTCATCTATCTATATCTGTATCCATGCCAGTAGCTATCCTGTTGCTTATATCTGTCTGGAGAACCGTGACTAATACATACCTGCATTTAAATGTATGTATGTTTCTATGCTAAACTTTAAAAAATATATTAATTCACACGTTTTTTTTTGCAGTTTTTGGCCAGGGCCAGGCTTGCACCCACCACCCCTGGTATATGGGGCCAGCACCCTACTCTTTAAGCCACAGGTGCCACCCAATTCACACATTTTTATACAAACTCTGTTAACATGAAAATTCATATGAAATTTATAAATGATGCTCTAGAAAATTGGCTTGTTATTGGACAAGTAACATCTACTGTGAAGCTGGTCATATTTTTGATGTAGGCAATGTCAGAGCTCACTGCTGCTAGGCTGGAACTTCTGTGCCTTGGGACCACAGCATTCATGGGTATGAATCAAGTGAGACCTAGGTATGTGTGCTATGAGTTCAGCACCATCTGGAAAGCAGATCCCCTTACAAAATAGTCATGGACTTGCCAATTGATGCCAAAAACTCTTTAACAGATGATATAATCTATTAACAACTAGAAGTAAGAATTACAATCCAAAGATCTTTAGAAGAAATAATATATTAACTCAAATTCCCAACAAAGCATGATAAAAAAAATTTAATCTGGAGAGTGATATATAAATTCCACATGTTATCAATATTCATCTATAAGTTTAGAACATAGAAATATGTACATATAATGATCAGGTATAAAAATAAAATTTCACTATTTTAACCCAGTATTTTTTTAACTTCTTTATATTTTCTATAATGTTTAAGCACACACACACACACACATACAAGGCTAACATTTTCATAAGTGAGTTGCCTGCAAACATTCTGGCAGAAAAGGAAATGATTTGGAGAATTATATTGCAAGATTTCCCAAGTATAAGACTCTAAGGCCATAATTCTGTTTCACTAAAGTTTTATAACTCAGCTGAAGAAGGGCATTTTGAAGAAAGGAATTATTTAAAATGAGAATACCTGACATAAATTATTAACACTTTGGAAGTACATTCATATGGATAATTTATTAGTTTAATGTTCTTACTTTGCAGATTCATAGATGAAATTATTAGAATTTTATGTCAAATGAAGGTCTTTGTATGGCATCATTATTTCAGGATGGTACAAATAGGAGCCAAGACAGTAACAAATTCAGAGAGCCTCAGACTAGGTACCGCAGGAGGGAACTCTGGAAAAGAGAACAAGCTATCAGCGGCTCCATTTATGAGCATGCATTTCGCCATAAGTTTTACATATTTAACGAGGATCAGAATACCAATAATCATGTTGTAACATTTAGTTATTCCTGCAATGAAGGAAAAAGTTCTCAGCTAGTCTTTAAAACTCTGGACTTTCTCCTTTTTGAACAGTGACTTTTACTTTTCCATAGCCCTCCACACCTGATTAGATTCGCACACAATCTTCGTATTACTTTCAGTGGAAGATCGTGGAGATGATAAATTATCAACCAATCGTTTACTCTCCCCAAACAAGTTTTATTGATTTCCAGATTTGTGGCAATAGATTCTACCTGTAATGGAAGAACCTAAAATTCTATACTTTTCCCTTAGATAATAAGACAACCATCTCTAATAATGGAGGGCACATCCAGTCACTGTGTTAGATTATGTATTTTCCAATACTGTAATTTAAGTCTTAAATAGGGTTTTGGAACTCCTGCCTATTGTCGTGTTCACAAAACATGCCCAAAAATTCATTAGGGGGCATAACGAATTTTTGTGCTATACTGTGGACATTAATTGTCCTGTGTCTGAGAATGAAACTGGATATAGATACTAAAATTTTCATTGGTTGAATTATTAGTTCAGTATTTAAAGAATGACTTTATGTCTCTTTGATTCTTTATATTAATTCAACTTAATACTTGGGTTTTATAAACTATTTCTTCTGTAATATTGGGGGCTCTTTCTATTTGTCTCTGTTTTTATGTATGACTATTTACCGATCTTTATTTATGCCTATATTAAAACTATTTTTAAAATACCCCCAAAGCGAAGAAAATGAATTAGATGATAGATAGAAGATTTGATAGGCAGATAGTTAAATAAATATAGAGACAGAAAAAATATATCAGGAGTTATTTTTATTTTTTCCTATTGCCATCAGGAAGTTCCTTCTAAAACTGATCTAACCAAATAATCTACTATTAAAAACCTACGGTGGTGTACTTACATGTCAGAATGGCCAAAATAAAAAATAATGACGACATAAATTCTGGCAAGAATGCAGGGCCTGGCTCACTCGTGTATTGCTGGCAGGAAGATGGAATGATACGGCCACTTTGTGAAATAGTTTGGTAGCTGCTTACAAAACAAAGAGCAGCTAAATGCATCTGAGCAATTTCACTGTTGGGCATTTATTCCAGATAAATAAAAACATGCTCGCACAAAAACCTTTCCACAAATATTCATAGCAGCTTTATTCATAATAGCTCTAAACTGGGAATAATGTAGCTATACTTCAATTGCTAAATGATGAAAATCATTGTAGGCTATTCTTATCATGGCATACTAGGCAGCAGCAAAAAGAAACGAACTACTGCCACTTGCAAAAACTCATACGGATCTCAAAAGAATTGGGTTGGTGGGAAAAAATTCTAGAGTGTACAGCCAGTGTGATCTGATTTCACTTATAAAACATTTATGAATGAAAGCCAGGGATCAGGAACAGGAATGGAACACAGGCTCCTGTGGCTACAAAAGACAATACTAGGGATTCTTGTGGTGCCAGAACTGTCCTGTCAATAACCAGGTCGTATCTGGGCTGTGATATTGTACTGTAGCTTGGAAAGATGTTACCATAAAGGAAAATAGAGTAAGGGGAACAGAGCATCTCCAAATTATCTCTTAAAAGTGCATGTGAATTTGTAATTATCTCAAATTTAGAAGTTCATTTAAAACAGACAAATAAAAAACGATGATTACTTCGAAGTGCCTACAGAAAGGAGTACAACCTCTCTCCCTGCAAATTATATGAGATTATATAAGCATGTAAGAATATTCGTATATTGGCTTCAGACAATGTTTCTTCCCACCCTTTACGTGTCTGTCGTCTCTCCTCTTCTCTGCCCTGTAATCCATACTTCATACACGTTAAACTGAAGTTTCTTTCTTGGTCATCATTTGTGTACCACTGTACAAAGTGAGTTGATTGATTTTTCTCTCATTAGCAGTGAACTCCAAGGACACAGGTTTGCCTACAGCCTTCTCTTACTTCCCTTCTGTGATGGTTAATTGTACATGTCAACTTGATGGAATAAGGCCTATGGAGATAGCTGGTAAAGCATTATTTCTGAGTATATCTGGGAGAGGGTGTTTGAGAATGAGATTGGCATTTGAATCAGTGGTCTAAGTAAGGAAGAGTCTTCTGCAGTGGCCCGAGGTCCACGCCTTAGCTGCAGATCATCTTGCTCGGATGTTGGCGTCTCCTACAGGTAGGCATCATCCAAATTGTTGAGGACCCACAAAGAACCAACAGGCAATTTGGTTCCTGTTGAAACAGGATAGAATTTACCTAACAGACAGACAGAATTTACCCTCTGTCTTCCTGAGCCTAGACACCCTTCTCCTCCGGCTCTGGGTCACTGGAACTACAGGTTCTCTAGCCTTGGTACTGCAAGAATGGCACCTTCACATCCTCAGTTTCTCAAGCCTTTGGCCTTAGACTGAGAGTCACTCCACAAGTGTCCTTGGTTCTAAGGCCTTTGGATTTGAACTGAGCCAGGCTGGAGAACTACTGGCTTCCCTGGTTCTACATCCCACAGACCACCTGCCATGGGACTTCTCAAGATCTATAATTGCATGAACTAACTCCATTAACGATTCTCTCTCTCCTCTCTCTCTCCGCCCCCCACCTCTCCAGTATCTGTCTCTGAATAATACACCCTTCAAAACAATACATACTAACAGACATTTATACATTAGCCATCAGGAAGGAGAAAAGAGAAATTAAACTTAAAAAGGAAGTGTTTCTTCTCTAAGAAGGTTATATAATTCAGTTGTAATGAAAAATCATCTCTTAATTTTAATGTTTTAATGTTATTTATGCTCTACCACAAAAAAGATTTAAGATTGATATCAACTGCCTTCATTATAGCAAGTTTAAATGCATTGAAAAGAAACAAGAGAAATGTGCTAAAGAAAAAAAATATGTTTGTCTAAAAATAAGATAGTGAAGGCATAAGTTTGGGGCGTTGTACACTGCTCACCTGCAGGGAACGCTGTTTATAATGTGTGCGATCACACATCAGCTTGGTGAGGTTTGCAGGCAAACGTGATACTACCAGGTCTGACAATTAAGTTTGCGAACTTCCCCCTGCACATTGACGTTGACAGCACTGTACAAACAGCTCAGTGAAGTTTCATAGTCTCTGTATATGTGTCTCGCAGCTGTGTTTGTGTCAACGCGTGGCTGGCAGGGTCTTGCTGAGTGGCATTCACTATGGTTGTCGTGTGTTTTTGTGTACCCTCCAGACAATGTTGGAGTTTGAATTAGAGCAACAGACATTCATATGTTTCTTGGTAAACTTGGCCAGAATGAAGGTGAAATCCAGGACATGTTAGTCTGCATTTATGGGGATAATACCATGAAGATAATGGGAGGGTGCCAATGGATAAGTTGCTCTTCTGAGAGAAGAGAAAGCACCATTGATGATGTGAGGCCAGAGTGGCCAGTAAGGAGCAGAACTGATGAAAACATTGCAAAATGCATCAAGTTACAGGTCAAAATCATTGGCTGACGGTGAGATGCATAGCTGACCAAATAAACATCAGTAGAAAAACAAGAAAATCTTAACTGAGAAGGTTGACAGAGAAGGGTGTGACAATGATGCACCAGCTCGTAGGGCACTGTCTGTGAGGGAATTTAGCCGGGAAACACATAACAGTGCTGGAACACCCTCCTGACTCAGTTGGCATGGCCTTCAATGACTTTTATCTTTAGCTAAAGATAAAGGAAATATTGAAAGGCAGACATTTTATTGACATTCAGAACATCAGGAATAAGTAATATGGCAATAGCCCTGATGGCCATTCCAGCAACGGAGTTCAAACATGGCTTTGAAGGATGGACCAGGCACTGGTGTTGGTTCTTAGCTTCCCACGGGGACTTCAAAGGTGACTCTAGTGAATTCAGCAGTGGGTATGTAGATTTTATTCTAGGAAGAGTTTGTGAACTTATTGTAAGACCACATATGTTTCAAGATTCTAAGTACCAGACACTATTTTTTTTTGTGTGTGTGTGTGTGTGTGTGTGTGTGTTTTAAAACTCTCACCCCATTTAATTGCAAATACTATCCTTTGAAATAGCCATGGTCTCCTTTATGCAATAAAGAAATTAAGGCTCTGAAGGGACTATAACATATTTGGATTAAAACTCACGTCTACTTCCTACAAAGAATCTACATTTCATGTTTTAAAGATAGTAAATCTATTAGGTTATAAGTTTTCTATTCAAAAACAAAAATTCAATAAGAAAAACAGTCCCTAAAAACTTTCACAATGTTTTTTATGAAAACTACTTATGTTCCTGAAACTGAGAACAGAGATTAATGTCTGTTTATAATTTCTTATCTCAATTAACTAAAACACAAACTCAATGCACTCAGATTTTAATATACTGAGTAGATTTTACAAACTAAGAGTCACAGTGGTGAGATAGTTTCAGACCTGATTTTCTCAGTGGTTTGACTGCAGTTATAATTCTCAGCCTATCATAGATGTTGAATCTCCATTTGAGGAACGTGATGGTTCATTTGTTTGTTTTTTCTAACTGATCACTGCCTTGAGTAAAACCAGGCATTGTATTTGCTTGCGGGCTTAGACAGATTGAGTCACGTACTCTGCAGGCTGTTTGTCCTCTGTGAGTGTTAGACCACTTCTGAAAAGAATTGTACAATACAAGTCCATCCATTCTCAATTAATACATACAAAAAAAAAGTAAAATCTCACTATGAAGCAATTTTGTGTATTAGTTAATTTCCATTGTTTTCTAGGGACTATAAGTATTAGTGTTATCAAACTGACGAAACCAGGGGAGATAAGATCCCACTCAATCTGAAATATAGATACTAATTGCACCATTAAAATCGCAGACCAAATTTTACACTGAAATGTCGTGATTTTGAGGTTGAATTATTCTCCTATAATCTTCCATTTATGAAGTTACTATTTTAAAATGTCTCTCATTACCTATTTTACTTCACTAAATGATTCATTTTTCTACTTGCCTTTTGATAGTTTGTGACTTACTTTAAATAAGTTGTGAAGTAGAGAAAGCTATCAGGATAAGACCACGTATACATTTAATGAACAAACTATTTCTAGAGAGAGGTAAGGGGAGTGGAGACTTTTTAATCACTTAAAACTCACTGCTGGAGACTTTATCGGTCTCAGATTGGTTCTCAGTTTCTACATCTGATAATTCAACACTTATCTGGATAAAATGCATCATCTCTTCAACTCACTAATGACAATTATTTTCATTAGATCATATGTAGAATTTATTTAAAATCCTTGGTATAGTTGAAGATTTGTTAGCCATTTACATAAAGTTTGAAATAATTTATCAAGCGATAAATTGATTGGTTAACAAAACAAACTATTTAGTGATGTTTTTTGGAAAACATCAATCTGTATCTTGTATTCAAATGTCGTTTTACAATTCTCGTGAGACTTGAAAAGGGGCAGCTCATGATAGATGGCCACTATTTCCCTTCACAGCATACGTGCTAGTGGACAATCAAGGTTATAAACAAGTTGGAATAACCAAAAAAAAAAAAATATGTTAAAAAATATAAAGATGGAAGGGTTCAGGAGTTTTTTGGATGTAAAAAATAACTCTAAGCTTTTTAAAATTAATTTTTAACTTTCTGTGATACTCCACTGAAATCTTTCCAGTACAAAATCTCATTGGATTTTCAAAAGATAGGAACTTTTATTATGCTCATCGTATAGCTGAAGAAAGATTGACAGCAAAAAGGTCTTCTTTAAGTTTACACAGCTATTAAGTGACGATTTAAAATGTGGATTTTTTGCTTTTTGGAGAGACTAGAAATATGATTCACAAGGAGAGATGAGGATTTTTTAAATCGAAGTCTATTATATTCATGGGGAAAAGTTTGGCATACATAAAATGTAATGCATTCACTTAAAATATGTAGTTTTGGGCTCTAAAACGATTTTGTTTATTGCATTAATAATTGTCATAATTTTTGTGTCTTGGATATATCCTGAAGATGTAGCATTCCTTCCGCAGACACTATTAGCAAATGTCACATTGCAGTTTTCTTCATATATAAACAGAAGCCTCAGGAGACAAAGATGAAACGTTTTACATGAAAGATTATACACTCTAAATGTCAGTCTCTTAAAATACTCGAGACTCTTCTTGAAGACAGTTAATGCAAATAGTATAAAATGTGCTTCAAATTATATTTCAGTACTATTTTTTTTTCTTTTAGACTAACAAGTTGGCAGATACATTCACAAGTTAGAAAGCCAAATCACTCTATGAGCAGGTATAAGCAGTAAGCATAAACAGAAAAACTCCATGAGGTATGAATAAATTGGCACGAAACCATCTGCAATTAAGAATAACATAACCCAGCTAATTGTTTTTGTTCATAATGGCTAGTGAGCCCTTGTCCAGCTCCTGAAGGTGACAGATGTATCTCCAATTGGCATAAATTAGGTCTATGCATAAACGAAACTTTGAGATACATACTTTTTTTTTTTTTTTTTTGAGACAGAGCCTCAAGCTGTCCCCCTGGGTAGAGTGCCGTGGCATTACAGCTCACAGCAACCTCCAACTCCTGGGCTCTAGCGAGTCTCCTGCCTCCGCCTCCCAAGTACCTGGGACCACAGGTGCCCTCCACAATGCCCGGCTATTTTTTGGTTGCACCTGTCCTTGTTGTTTGGCGGGTCTGGGCTGGGGATTCGAACCCGCTACCTTAGGTGTACGTGGCTGGCGCCTTAGCTGGTTGAGCTATAGGCGCCGAGCCTGAAACACATACTTTGTATCACTGTAGAAAATTGAGAACACTTACTTTGTTTTTAGATTATCTCTCTGTACTCTAAATGGAATACCTGATCAATATACAGTTCACAAACCTCGAAGTCCACATTTAAAAGGCAAGTTATTTTTTAATATCCTAAAATAGTTTTCATATTTGGGTCACGTGTTAGATCACTATACCATTTATATATAATTTCCTCCTCTTTTCCTATAATTTATAATCTTTATACACTCAATACTGTATTTAAAAAAATTATCATCAATATATTTTCGTGATGTATAGACAAGAAGGTGAACAAGTATGCACGTTAAAGTGGTTTTTTTGTTTCTGTTTTTGTTTTGTGTATTTCTTTTGAGACAGAGTCTCACTGTGTTGCCTAGGCTAGAGTCCTGTGGTATCATCACAGCTCACAGAAACCTCAAACTCTTGGGTTCAAGTGATGCTCTTGCCTCAGCTTCCTGAGTAGCTGAGACTACAGATGTGTGCTACCAGGCCCAGTTAGTTTTTCTATTTTTAGTAGAGGCAGGGTCTTGCTCTTGCTAAGGCTGGTCTCAAACTCCTCAGCTCAGGTGATCCTCCCACCTTGGTCTCCCAGAGTGCTAGGATTACAGGTATGAGCCACTGCAAATTTAGTGGTCACACGTAACAAATGCACACATAAGCAGATGATTTGATGCCCTGAGCATAAATTCATCATATATCTTACTAGCATTGAACAGTTAAAGTATAGAAGAAAGATTTTATAAACCTTTAAAATCAAGCAATAGACCTCAGGCGTATATATAGAGGGCCAGGATTATCAGGCCCTGTCTAATTAAGTTAATAGATTAGCTTAGTCAGTGGTTCTCAACCTTCCTAATGCCGCAGCCCTTTAATACAGTTCCTGTGGGTCGCAACCCACAGGTTGAGAACCTCTGGCTTAGATGCTAACTATTTAAGTTAACTCCACTCTTTTGATACAATGGGCTATAGACATCCATGCTGGACTCTTACCTTCTGACTTACCTTCTTGAGGCATGTAGCCTCTCTAAGATTTCTGCAGTTACTACCATTAAAATCTAGCTGTTCTAAGGGATAATCTATTGTGTAACAATATGCAGTATTATTTGATGCTACAAAATTGTGCATGTAAAAAGCTTAAAATGGTGAATTATATATATTTTATCATAATTTAAAAATGGAGAGAGAGCACACACGCCTTCTAAATTGTTTACATGCAAATTAATAGCTTTCAACAATTAAGTTTTTAGAACAAAGATAAGTGATGTGAATAGAAACAAATAACATACCCAGTCCTAAAATTATTGAAAATATTATAGGATAAGCCAAAAAAAGACTTTAAAGGTTGCTAAAGGTATTCCTGGGAGAGTATTGTCAAAATAATCTGGAGTCAAATTAAAAGCTTGAATTAATATAAAGAAGTTGTGATTCACTTAAGATCCAGGCTTCATCGATACAAGAATATTTATATTAGTAGGTATTTAGGGAGGTCCCCAACATAGTGGTGTTACTGCAGTTACTACCTATGCGCATGTTAGCCCTTTGGGATCAATCATTCCTATGCAAGATTTTAGCTACGTGCATCATTTTCTGTTCCTAGTCAGGGCTGAGCAAATCTGGAACACCAGATTGTACATTATCCATTTCCATTTCAGGTGAAGTGGCTTCTTGGCATCAGACGTAAACAACGAGCTTGAATCAAAGTCTTAAAATCTCCTTTCTTTTGGTTTCCAGGAAAATGAGAATTGCCATTATTACTATTAATTAGTGACTTCTAGTGGCCCTATATAGGTACAGGGTTTCCTTCAGGGGGTCACCACACTGATCTGTACACAGATTAATATCAGGTATTGAATAGCACTTATTTATAGTATAGCCTGCTATAAATTAAATTATAACTTTGTTCACACTTTTAAGGAGAAACATAACTAATTGGTATTTCTCTTATCTCAAAACACCTAATACACTGCTATTCAAGTAAAATGGATCACATGTATATTTTTAGCACTGAGAAAAGTTAGCTCTAATATGGTCATCTGAAGTTTTACTTGATTAATTTGCTGTGCCACACTTTAAAGTATTTACATCTTTTGAAAAAATAAGTATTTATATCTTTTGAATTAATTTCAACTAGATGTACTGTTGTTCAAAGATATGGCTCAATTCTAAAAATATTATATAAAATAAATACCTATAATTTCACATCCTTGGAAAACACTGATATTTCTTTGATTTCTTTCAGCCTTATAATTGAGTAACATACATTGATTAGTTGAACTTGGTGTCAATTCTCTCTCTCTCATCCACACACATGCACAGACACTTACACAAATTCCCTAGCCTTGTAATATGTGGACTCATTCTAAGTCTTTAAAGACAGGCAGTGTGAAAATAGGTACATTATTTTTTATCAAATTTCCACTTTGCTCCCTTAATTCCTAAGAATCACTATTACTGTAATTCTATCAGATTTGCTGCCATGTGAATGAATTTTGCGTGACTCTGTCCTTCTCTAACACTAACAGAATGTTATGTTTTTAATAACTTATTAAGTTAATTTGCTAGGTGACGTTTACATTCTGGTACAGTTGGGTTGTCAATAATTTTCTAATACAGGGAATTTTATTTTTCCCATGTGATACTGTAGCATCAGTTTCAATTTACAAATTGAGCAAGATGACAGAAAGTAAATGTCACTATGACGTCGTGATCACATTTCAAGAAAACTGATTAGAAAATATAAGGACATTATCACCCTTCTTGTACAATAACTTTCCTGGAATAAATGTCATGAAGTCACAAATTGCATACCAGATAACTTCACAAAGAAGAATAAAATGGTACCATCCCTATTTACATGAGGACAAATCTCTAAAATGGGTCAGGTAAGTGAATTAAGACAAGGGTTATGTAGTACCAAGAACAAGGTGTAGTATCACATTTTATTGACTATTTTACATTTGTCCTCTTAAGTCCTGAGCGTGTCTGTATGGGGTGAATAGAGGAAAAAGATGATGTTTGTGTATTTTAGATCATATTATGTGATGTGGAAAGAAGTACATTTTCCTAGGAAATTAGAGAAAGGAATTAGCAATTCTTAAGATTCTACCATGTGTCAGAATTATGCTATTCTTCACATTGGAAGTGGGTTAGTATCTGAATTTTACAGTTAACAGTCAACAGTCATGGGAAGATTCACATGACTTACAGTCAGATGTTTTTTATTCCATGTGTTCTCCAAAACAACCGTAAGATTTAAACCCCAAACCCATCTTGTGCTTTGTGAACACTGCCCAGCACCGAGGACGAAGGCTGGCACAACTTTCATGGAAACATCCATAACCTTACTGCACTTCTGTTACTCTCCTACATTCTGAGATGTTTTTACAAAATTGTCCTTAGATTTTTTTCTTGACTATTGTCATGTACTTACTAAATGCCTTTTTTTTCCTGTTTACTTCCTACTTTTGATCATTGAGATGTATCTTTTTTATAAATTGTAATAGGGGCATTCGTTAGTAGAAACAAGGTATTTAGTAAGTTTGAGTAGAATCTTAACTTATATGAACCTTAAATGGTGATATTTTTGGTCTTTGAAATTTTAGCACTCAACACAAGGCTTGTCCAAGAGAAGACAGGAATCACGTAGTTTTACTGAATGAATGAACAGACATACAAACAGATGCTTTGTACATGGTGTTATCAATATCTAGCTATCACCAATATCCAGCTGGTGCATAGAAGGCACTCACAAAGGTTTTTCCCTTCTATTCTGAACTCCAACAGAACTTTATATATATGTCAAGTTACTATTTTATGGGGGATCAAAGCCTAGAAAATATGTACTCTCCTGAGAGACAGAGATTATATTCCCTCTGAATTTCACATTTTTGTTAAAACATGGAGTTCTCTAACCTAAGAAATCCTTTCAATCTATAATAAGAAGCCATCATTGGTGATAATGAAAAAGTGAAGTAATACACTGTATTCTATGGAATCTAAAATCCTGTAATTAAACATCAGAGACTCTGTCTTAACATGGTATAAAATTCATAATAATGGGCTTAATTTGATATCTTCCTAGAGTTTATTGGGTATTGTTTGTAATAGTTAAAAAAATATGAAACATCCTTAGTAGACATTTGGGTGATTTAAAAAATAAACTATTACATGGTTATAGTCACACATAAATACTGGCTAGAATTTGAAAAGCCTGAACATAAATAATACTGAAAACACAATATTGAGTAAAAATGCAGTTGCAAAAGAATAACATATAAGTATTTCAGCACACTCATTGAGTCAAAATTTTTGATTTTCTTTGCTGAATCTTCTATGAAGCCCCTATTGTTTTATGCAATGGGCATCACACAGTGAATAAAAGAGTTAATATAAATTTTGAAATAAATACAGTGTCATGTCATATTTACTCTATATCATGTCATGGACATAATAATATAATAAAATTCAAAGATAGGCATGGGATAAATATCACTAATGTATTTTATTTTAGAATTATAAAGAAAATATAGCAAAACATACATCTGTTGTTTAAAGCTGGGTTCATATGTGACTGTTTTACTATTTTCTGTGTGTTTTAAATTGAATTATTTTACAAACAAAGCTATTTTAATGACCCTATTTACTTAGAAGTGTCATATAAATAAGTAACAAAACCACAGTAATTTGGTGACTGAATGTTGAGAACGTTGCTCTTTGATCAAAATAGGAGGGAGTAAGAGAAATGCCTCATTGTGAAAAAGGGAAGGGAAAACATCCTGTCCTCGCACCATTCAGCGTCTGCCTTGGCAATCTCTGCTTCAGTTCCAGCGCTGACTTTTTAGTCCTTCCAACTTCCTCCATGCAGCGTGTCTGCCGCTCCAGCGGCGCCAACTCCCATGGCCACACGTTGGCTGTATTTGGCAGTAGTAACACAGAAAAGAAGCCAAGCCCCCGAATGTATTTTCTTTTTTTCCCCATTCATTCTCTCTTTCCTCTATGTTTTTAAAGCAACATCTAGTACTTCATCTCCTTCCTTGGCAATTTCTATCTTGCTTGGACTACTATCAATAATGCTGTTAACACAAAGTGAGTACTGCCAGAAACTCAGGTTCTGTGGCACCAGTGGCCTTGCAGGTCATCAAGCCGGTGCACCTGCTGCTGGTGCAGAATCGGGCTGTTGATAAAACTCTAATCCCCTCATGGTTCACCAGCTTAGCTTTGAAAGCAACCTCAGGCATGCAGGAAGGCTTTGTGGAAAGAGTGAAGACATTCTCAGGCATATTTTTTTTTGTATAATCTTTCTTCTACATTTTTCTAATCTACAAACAATCACTTTTACCTGTTTCAGAAGTAAGAAAGGAGTGAGTTAATTCTTCAGACTGGAACTAAGACTCACAAGAGTTTCTTCCCATTCTGAGACACGTTAGCTAGGAAGATAGACTTATTTATATTAATTTCTTCAGTCTTCAGGAAGACTTATTAAAAGGTGTTTGGGCAAAATTTCTCTCTCTCAGGGAGGAAAATCTAATCCAAGAATGACTTTTTTTTTTTCCTTGAACTTCCTATTTAAATTAATATCATTCAAAAACCAGTCATCACTGATGAAATTTCTCTCTTCTTTACTTTCCAACAAATCTTGGCTTGTGTTCATACTCAAGAGAAATGAACTCTGGCTAGCTAAAGCATCATGTCTTAGGGAGATTTAAAAGTTGTGTATGTGTTTTGAATGCTCTATGCCCTCCTCAGAATAAAAGAAACTCAGCTAAAGGCATACTTATGATACAATTCCACATCAAACTGAATCCACTGGCAACAATTTGTGGCTTATCGGTTTGTTACTGTGTAATAATTAAGAAATTTAATGACATTATTGTCCATATTATCAAAAAATACAGAACACATTCTGATAGAAAGGACAACTGAGAAGACAGGCCATTTGAGTTAAGATATTGAACAAGAAAATTCAGAGGAATCTCGTAGATTTCTGCTTATCAAAGTCCTTCAAAAGATAATTATCTTCTATACAACAGAAAATTGTAGAAAACACATATTAAGATTAAAATTGTTCCTAGTTAAAATATATATAAATTGACATATGTATATATATTATTATATTTAGTGTATTTATCCCAGATATGTTCATGAATTTATAATATATATAACATAGCAGATAAGTAGATAGAAAAATTTATAAGTTTTCAGAAAGCAGCCTCAAGCTATTTGAAACATATTCAACAGTAACTAAAAAGCGTATGCATCAACAAAAACAGTATAGCCAAAACACACAAAAAATTCAATCTGACTGTCGTATAATCAAATACATACTTAGGATTTTCTTGGGCCTTTACAAATGGGTTTGGCTTCTCTGTTGCAGAAAATCCAATTTTGGCAAAGATTGTATACATAAGAGATCTGGTTTATTTTGATAAAATTAAAATTTAAAGACCACTTCTCTCTCTGATTGTTTTGGTACCTGCAAGATTTCCAAATGAAGGCGATTCTGTAAGCATGTGGATGGGGTTAAGATGCCTTCTGGACCCAGCATGGGAGCTCATGCATACTAAATATTGGGATAGCTTTTTAATCACCACTTCTCAAGACTGAAAAGTAGTAGAAACAGATACAGGAGTTGTTCATAAAAACTGAAGTTATTGTTAGCAAGTTTCCATAAGATGACGAAGTAAAATATTCGTGAATTTACACAGAGGATAACTAGAAAAGGCTACTCTGAAAATTGATAGAATCATCAGAACCATAAATTTAATTCTGCAGAGTTCTGTATTAATTCATTAATTTTACAATGTGTGTCTATTTAAAAAATAGTATCATATTAACCGTAGTGGTTTGATTTTGAAAGACAGACATTTTGATCATTCACTTTAGACTTTAATATATTAGAGAATCAACGTCAATATAACTGCTTCTTTTTTATTTCCCAAATAGAGTTTTTGGTTTTAGCTAGTGTTTACTATAAACAATAAAATTATGCTATCTTTAGTGTAAGGAATGAGAGTCAGATGCAAAGCAGTAGGGTCAGACTCCTTACCCCAGATATATTTATATTTATTATAATAATTTGTAATAATTAGATTCCATCCAATGAGTCTCACACTATAAATTACTATTAAAAAATGTGGTGAGCTTGAGAAACAAAGAAAAAATAATTCCCACCCCCGACACACACCTGATTAAAGTAGAATTAGGACTAGCTTTGTGAACAGATAAATAAATGTTAACAAAAGTACCTGAAAATACTGCTATCAGCTTTTTTTTCCTTATCCTTCAAATACTTTCTCTAAAGACAGGCTTTCTATTTACAAATATAGATTTCTAACTATGAGATTAAGCATGAAACTGCATTTTGAGTACACCCACTATTATAATAATAGTGGAATTACTTTCTTTTGAAGAATCAGGTCTCCTGGCCATGGTACAAGGAACACAGGCTGAAAAATGGGCTCACTAACAGATTAAATGCTCCCCAAATATCACCCCTGAAAGTGGCAGAATGAATACTTGTTTATTTATACCTTTGGTTTTTTTTCTGCAATGAAGATTGATTTTCCCACAACCAAAGGAATATTTTTGTGCATACTTAGTCCAACAGTCCAAAATTATTGTTATAACAGAATTCTGTAGTAGTATGGATGACTTTACATCTCTCATGAAAAAGGGGAGGATGCATTTTCTGTTTAATCATTTAACAGAATCAAAACTGTGTTTTACAAGAGAAAAAAAGTATCTCTTTAATTATCTTTGGTCTTGCTAAGAACCTCCTGATCAGAAATGGACAGAAGATTTAAAGGAATAAAATCAACAAACTTTTCTATTATTTTGAAAAATTGTTTCTATTATTTTGAAATAACATCATCCATAACTATATTTACATATATGCATGTATACATTTGTAGGTTTTTAACCTGAACTTTTTATTACCCCAGCTCACTATTGGAAAATCTGTAGTATTAAGATAAATGTGATTCATATTTTTCCCTTAACGGCTCTAAAAAGAAAAGAAATCTACGTGTTTATTTGTAACTCTCCATCATGGTCCTCACTGTTTTCTCTCTCCTGTTTTTGTTATTCAGTCACAAGCTTACCACAAGTGACATGAAAATGGTATGAAAATAATAAAGCCAGTAATTCAGAGTAAATGTCTTAGGAGCCTTGCTTGAATGCCTTTCAAATTTGTTGGTGAAAAAATAACTTTATTTTATTGGACTAAATATAGTGTCAAAATCTAAAAAATTATTCACATTGACACTGTGAATTATTTTCTAAGTTCAGTAATTCTGATGCTTCTCCTGCTTTGTAAGTCACCATATAGTTGCCTAACCAGGCACAGGATATTATGTGCATTGTAAAACAGTAAGTAAATGATTTCCTGTAGTGTTGTTCATGATGAGATAATATAAAGTTATTCAGAAAGTGACAGTTGTGAAATGAATCCTTTCTCTGCTGACCTGGGGCAATCTCTGCACTCTCTCAACTGAGCTGAGAAACAACTAAAGCCTTTTGAGCTAAGTTTCAGGTTTAAGTGATGACTGTTGTCATTGAAGATTGCATGGAGCTGCACAATTTACTGATATTCTATAGCTCTTTTAATTTACCTTAAGGCAGTCTAACTAGTAACATTACTTAGTACCTAGCCATACACATAAAAGGTTACATATAGCTTTGATGTATTTTTGAGACATTGACCATGAACAACACAAGGATGAATGGTTAGTTCCACTTGAACATGGGTTTACTTCTGACTCTTCCACCCCAGTGACAGAAAGACCAACTTCTCCTCTTCCTCCTCCTTTTCTTCGTTCTCAGTGTGAGGATGATGAGGACAAAAGCCCGTATGAAGATCCACACCTACTTAATGAATGCATTTTCCCTTCCTTGTACTTCTCTTCCTGATATTTCCTTTACTCTAGCTTACTTTATTGTAAGAATACAGCATATAGTATATGTAACAAATATACTGAGGCTTCCACTCAACAGAAGGCAGAAGTTTGGGGAAAGTCATAAGTTATACTTGGATTTTCAACTGTGTTGGGGGGCTTGGTTCACTAACTCTCCTGATGTTTGAGTCAACTCTATATAAAATAAATTCTTATATGTGTATATTAATACACATCCAAATACACAGACAATATATTTAAGTCTAAGTCGTATTTCATAGCTCATTCTAGATTTTACTTAAAAAATATAGATTTTATATATATATATATACACATAAACTATATTCCAGTTCATGAAATAAAACTCTGATCTATAAACTCAGTGTGTAAACGTGTGTGTATACACATACATGCATATAGATACATTTACTAATATATGCATTTCTTCGGTTAACAAAGAATTTATTGAAATGACAATGCATAACCCTGTTTTACATGTAACTTTACAAAACTTATTTAAAATATCCCTTGTAACACATGACAACTTTAAGGAGTGTATTCAGTAGAAAATTGTAAGGCATTTTTATGTCTCATATAATTCACTATTATTTTTTCTAGCAAACATATTGAACAACAATTGAAAGTATAATTTAGACTTAGGGTACCAATCAAAATAACACCATACTGCAGGGTAGATTCACTTTCCCCTTGCTTTCATGCGTATCACCTCACAATATAATTACTTTGGGTTATATAAAGTATATTCAAATTAAATCAACAAAATCACACTGAAAGGGAAGAAACACTACTACACACCGTCTTCCTTTACTGGCACTCTTTTTGTCAGCATCCTGACGAAGGCAGTTATTTTAAATTAAGAATAACAGCGTCTAAGAAACTCCTACCTTGTTTGCAACTGAAACAACTTGGATTATTTTAAGTTGCTAAAAGCATCAAACACACAGTCAATTACCTAAGACCTTGTTCACACATGCTAATTATAGCAGAAGCTACCTGTAAAGGAAAGCCACCCATAAAAGACTTTTTTGTATATAAAATATTCACACATTTGATATACTTATTATACTAGAATGACTTGCCCTAATTTCACATTTTACTTTACATGTAAAAACACAGTAAAAGCTGTGGCACAGTTAGACTTACATGTTTTTAAAGAGAACCTCCATGTTGGCCACCTTCCTATGTTGACCACCTCCTTAAGTTTACATGCATTTCACAGCCCAGACATGCACCACACATACGTATCATTATAGTAGGTCTAGTTCCTTATATTGACCACCTCTGTACATTGACCAGTTGGTTACAGCCCCAGGGGTGATCAACTTAACAGAAGTTTTACCATAGATCACAAGATTTTATATCAACTAACACAGTCATAAGAAATGGTGTTTTTAAAGATAAGTAGAGTTAAAATAAACTCACATAAATTTGAAAGCAAATTACATGGAAAATCTTATGCATGCCTTTTTATTTAGATGTACATTTTAGCAAAAGTCTGACAATTTTTCTCACTGTATATCTGTACGTAATCTGACTTTTAAAGAATAGATAAGGCTCTTTTAAACCAGAATAAAAAAGTTCTTTCATTTTGGGTTTCCTTTATCTTCTTTTTTACTGAGTTCTCTAATTTAAGAACGCCTTATAACACAGGTGATATTAATTTGAAGTATAATCAGTGGATCGATTTACTATTTATTTACCACATTGGGATTTTAATCTAACATATACTGCAACTTTCCTTTTTTACACAGAACAAACACTCTGGAGCTTTTCTGATTAAACGGCTGTAAGAATAATCTGTTCTGTGACATATCTGTTGAAGATAAGTTTTATGGATGCTTGTTTCTGGAAGGTCAAAGTGAATCATCTTTGTAATACTTTTTTTAATGACCTAATAGTTTCTGTAATTACCAGAAGAAGAAGATTACCTTTACGCCGAGATGTACATATGAAAATGCAGACTACTGGTACCCACGTAGGACTGCCTGGATTTGAATATGGGGCAGTAAGTCCTCCATGGAGGGCATTTCAAAATGCCACCCTGGGATTCTTACATCCATCAAAGCTTGAAGACCACTTCTCCGGAAGAAAAGTTATAGCTAGGAATTCTCACGTGTTTTGCAAATATCCACTAAAGAGAACGTAGACATCCAAAGTTTTATTAAAGAACTTAAGGCCAAATTAAATCATTGTCCCAAGTAAAGTAAATAGTATGGTACAATGGCTCCAAGGGTTCTTTTCACAAAATTACATGGGCCTTCAGAACCTTGCAATCATATGAGGTCTGACAAGTTTGCGAACTTGCCACCATGTGCTTATGTTGGCAGCACTATACAAACAACTAGATAAGGTTTCGCAGCCTGGGTACAGGAGTGTCTCACAGCTGTGATCATGTTGGCAGGTGGTGGCATCTTGCTGAGTGGCCTCCATTGCTGTTGTTGCCTGTTTTTGTGTGCCGTCATGAAAATACTGGAGTTTAAATTAGAGCAATAAAAGAAACAAAAAATTTCTAGAGTGAAAATGAAATTAGGGTGTATAGGGTTAGTGCCATGAATAAAATGACAGTGTACAAAAGAATTAAACCTTTTTCTGAGGGGAGGAAAAAAGTGTTACTGATGAAGAGAGGCCAAGGCAGCCAGTAACGAGTGGAACTGATGAAAAAAATTGCAAAAATTCATCAAATTGTGCATCAAAATTGTCAGCTGTCTGTGAGAAGCAGAGTTGACGAAATAAACATTTTCCTGTAGAGAAAGAGGAAAATCTTAACTGAAAATCCTGGCATGAGAAAGGTGTGGCTCGTGCATTACAATGATGCACCAGCTCACCTTACCGTTAGTGAGGGAGCTTTTAGCCAGTGAACAAATAGCTATATTGGAACACCCTCCCTACTCACCCCATCTGGTCCCCAGTGATATTTTTTTTCTTTAGCTGAAGGTAAATAAAATATCGAAAGGCAGGCATTTGTTGACATTCAGGACATCAAGGGCAATAATGGTGATAGCTCCAATGGCCATTCCAGAAAGAGTTCCAAAACTGCTTTGAAGGTTGGGTTAGGCTTGGTGTCAGTGTGTGAGTAACTTCTCAAGGGGAGAACTTCCAAGCTGATGCTGGTGATGATATTCGGCACTGAGGTATGGAGCACTTTTTCTAGGATGAGTTTGCAAACTTAATTGTCAAACTGCCTATGTCCATGGAAAAATTATGCCTCTGGAAGCTCAGTTTCTTTCTCTATACAATTAATAATATAATATCCACCTCTTTTTAAGGCAACATCATTAAAAACACGATAAATTTCATAGTAGCTGCTTGTTAAATGGATATCATTGTTAGGACAGGGCAATGATGGCTCATGCTAATCTCTGAAATAATTGAAGAGAACAAGAACAAGCAAAGGCTTAGCAAGAAAGGAAGCACTTATCTTATTTTTAACGGCTTGGCAAACCTGCTGGACCTCATCCTGGTGACTTCAGGCAGTATAGAGAGTGCTGTGCTTGGATTTTATACACAGCTTTGGGGGGATATCAGTTGTTCCTCAGGTGCTTCCCAGGGTCTTCATCTACTCTGTTCTCCATAACATGTTCCCATAACAACTTGCATCTATCTGTCCTTGTCAGAAAGTCCCTAATTTTAATAATTTCCTCAAAACAACCAGCACCTCAGAACAACCCACCTGCAAGATCTTGATTAGCCCCATCCCCTATCTTAGGCCATCTTGACACAGCCTGCCCCATCCCATATCTTAGGCTATCTTGACACAAGCCTGTCCAAAATAGCCAAAACAGCCTGTCCACACCTGCCATCCAGCCTGCTCATGTCCAACTAACTCCCTAACACATCCATCCTTGTTATCATTAATAACTCTTAGTCCTGATTCCAATTACATGTATGCTAGGTTTTTCTTTTATTTCTTTCTGTTTTTTTTTTGTGTGTGTGAGTTTGTCACTCAGTTAATTATCCCCAGTATTGTTATTTATTTAATTATTCTTGTGAATTATCTTAATTATGAGAACCTAAAAAAATCAATATAAAAAATATTTCACATATACCTCGACATACGTAGTCAAGAACTAAAAATCTTTCAAGGAATATGTAAACTCAGGATGAATTCTTAAAGGGACATATAATTGTGGAGTTTCCCTTCATCATTTGAGTTATTTAAAAGGTTTTTGGAATGATTTAATTGTTGTAAGTTTTACAAATTCTGATATTTGATTAAAGTACACCTGTCTCCAATTTATTTTTAAATGTCATAGTCAAATGTCGTCTACCTGAGCTCTAATTTTACTTCAGCTTCCTAATTGTTTGATCTTTAATGAGTCAATTATCACATTTAGGCTTCAGTTCTATCACCCTTAAATAAAATGTTTGAATGTTTCGATAGTTGATCTCTAAAGTTTTTTGTAACTCTAAAGTAAGTTGTTTCTTTTTTCATTTTCTTTTTTCTTTTTTTTTTTTGAGACAGAGTCACCTTCTGTAGTCCTGGGTACCATACTGTGGTTTCAGCCTAGCTCACAGCAACCTCAAACTCCTGGGCTCAAGCAATCCTCTTGCCTCAGCCTCCCCAGTGTCTGGGACAATAGGTGCATACCATCATACCCAGCTAATTTTTCTATTTTTAGTAGAGATGGGGTCTTCTTTGGCTCAAAGTGGTCTCAAACTCCTGACCTCAAGCGAGCCTTCCACCTCCGCCTCCCAGAATGCTAAGATTTTGGCATGAGCATGGTGCTTGGCCACTCTAAAGTTTTAGAATTTCATAGCAATGTCGATTTTAGCCACATTCCGTCTTTACTACTTATCCCAGTGCCCGTCTGTTAGGATAAAAAAACAAAATGAATGATGAGGTGTTAAAATGGTAACTGTATCGTATGTCTCTTCACAATTTAAGAAGGATAATACAAATATGAAAAACTTTAATTTGCAAAAGAGATTTCATATATAATTAAAAAATTGATTAAATTTAGGAATGACTACCACCTTATCTTAATGAAAAAGTACAAGTAAAACATAATTGAAAATAGGACAAATGAGACTTTCAGAGCGTAAAATTTTCTAAAACATGTGAATGCTATGACATTATAGGCAAAATAGAAAATTTTTTGGAAGACAAAGTACAGAGTCTACATTAGATTTTCAACCAAGTACTCCAAAAAGGATCGTATTATGTAGGTACTGACATTGACATTTAGGTAAGCTGGAGCACCACTGTGGGTGATAATTTTAACTATATATGATATATACATATATTTTACGAGAGGTAGGAAAATATTCTCTAGGAAAATGATTATATTTATATACGTACATATAATTACATGTATTTTATGAAAGGTAGAAAAAGATTAGACAATTCTTTAACTTATTCTTAAAAAGACAAAGATATCAGCTTTCTAATTCATGAGAAATCACACCATGTTTGGAACTTTACAGAAGTAAAATGGGGAAGAAATGCACTCATTCATTTAGTGAATCACCCTACGATCAAAGGCCACTACTGATGGGACCTGACCAAATGAAGATCACAGTCAAGTTAGAGAGGGAGAAGGTATTCATCTGATCTCTAATTATAATAGTACAATCATCTATATTACAGGCTTGAAATAGAAATACTTGCAGCCATAAGGTTGCATGAAAAGGATTGAGTAGTTGCAGTGGCTGGTGAAGGATTTCTATGGAAATGATAACTAAATTCAAACTGAGCCTGAATTGGAGTTTAGGAGATAAGGTTAAAAACATTATCATCAACTTTAGGAAAGGAATGTAAAAAAGCCCGTGGAGTGAAATGATGTGACAACAAGGAATTGAATGGCCTGTGGCTAGAATACAGAATGCAAGGGAGCCCAATTTAGGATGAGGCTGGGGAGGGTGATGGGGGAGAGAGACTGCAAAGCATTTTAGATCTAGTTAAGAGACTTGGTCTTTTGCTTCAGAGCAATAGAAACTTTCTTGGTGGCAGATGATTTATAATACAGCAACACAATTAGCTGCTTTTAAACACTTACATATACATTTAGAAAATATAAAGAATGAGTTTGATTAGTGGTGATCTAACTTACCTGAGAAGAGCTTGTGCTATGTGTATCAGGGATGTCCAAACTTGACAGTGTACCAGAATCACCCAGAGAAACCATTAAAACACAGATTGCAAGGGCAACACCAACAAATTTCTGATGAATGAAGGGGGGACGTAAACTTGTGACTATCTCTCCATTATCAATTTAAGCAAGTTTCTCTTTAACTTGATCAGAACCAATTCATGTCTGTTTCTGTGACTCCAAAGTATATGATGCAGCTTACTTCCTTTCAACCTCAGAAATATTAGTTTAGTTGAAAGTAATAATCAGAGCACAAATGCTGAGGCAGATGGCTTGGGTGCAAATCCTAATTGTACCCTATCAAGTGTGTGACCTTGGGCTGCTCTCTCACTAGGCCCTACCTCAACAGTAGAAGATTATGATAATCTTTGCCAACTAAAACTGTCGTGGTTATAAAACGATATATAATGTCCCTTAGCGCAATGTCTGCCGACAGTGAATGATGCATGCACTTACTATTATAATTGTCCATTTTTATTCATTTGGTAATAAAAAAACATTTAAATATTTTCAATAATTATAGAGTATGGATATTAAAATGTTTATTTGCCATTTGTGTTTTTTTCTTTCACCAAGTGTCTGATCTGATTCCTTGGTGTTCATCTACTGCTTGCTAACTTACTGTAAGTACATGGCAAATTCTGTGAGGTGATTATGAACACGTATCTATACCTCCTATTAGTCCTCTTAGGCATGCAATTGTTGGTAATTGTAAGAACAGTTCGAAATTAACTGCTAACACCTGTGTGTATGGTGTACGCATCTGCCGTTTCGGACTGAGTTCCACTGTTACGACTGCCTTTTGTGTGGTCTTTATCTGGTACTCGTTTATATTCATATGACTTTCATTCCACTACTGTTAACTCTGCAGCCTGTTCTGCCCTTCTCTGTGTTTCCTGGCTAATTTGACTGTGGTATCAGAAAAGGTATTCCACAGATGTGAGCGCGTCCCTAGCAAAATGCTTCACACGTGCTGATGTGGACCCCTTCAGACTCTTCCTGCAGCTCTGCACTTGAGCATCATATAGTTATTGATCATGCTTACTTGACTTTAGATGGACCAGGTTATCTAATAGGTGTTTATCCTATTAACCATAGCCATTCCTTACATAGCACTGTAATAAATGTCTTTCTTAAACGTGAGCATGCAGGACCCTTTCATTACTTTTATCTCCTAAATTAGGAGATATGCCAAAGAAGGCTATTATAATGTATGACATGACCTACTTTTAATAAATTCACATTTGCCACTTACTTTATTAGACGCCTTTCTCCTCGGCATTCACATTTGGACTCTTTAATTATATCTTCACCTAAAGACTTCTAACACACGAACGCAATTTAGAAGTAAAGATCTGCAGACATTTCAAGACACAAAAATAAAGACAGAAGGAAGGAAAAAAGTAGTATTGCCATTCTAGAAGGATTTGCCTTGCTGTAACCTTCAGCATCAAAATTGTCCTTAAGATCCTAGGTTATTTCTAATTTTGGCCCTCAAATGACATCTCACACATTCCAGACAGCTGGGGCAGGCTCTGCTTTTTCTTATTATTCTGATTGTTTAATGCAGTGCAAATGGGAACTCTGGGACTCTAGACTTCTTTTTCCCCTTGAAACCTCTAAATAATTAATTAGACTGTCGAGTTCTTACTACTGCAAATTTCTCCTTCTTGTGAGCCTGGGTGGCACACATTTATCCTTAGGCGAAGCCACAGGCTAAAACAGTTTCATATTAGCTAAACATCTTAGACTATGCCATGTTATCTCTGAGGTCATAACATGAAATCACTCAAACCCAATGAGAGAGGGTGAAATAAGCAGAGCTTTTGGATAAGCGTGAGGATTAAATGGGAGTTCCAAGTAAGCTGTCAGCAACTTGAAACCTAAATCACTTGTAATTTAACCAGGCAGTACATGTTTATTTCAATAGTGCCAGAGAGAAGGTCTGAGGCCTCAGCCTCACATAACACACTGTCTACAGGGTTCGAAGAGAGCAAGAATAGGCAGGGCCTATATTTAAGTCTCCTCCAAATCTCAGAAATCTTCCTTATGATCCTTTTGAAATATTAAGGAAATGAAATACCGTAGAAAGGATATGAAATGAATTCTACAACTCTCCACACTCACTCTCTATTGGCTGTAGGTAAATAATAGGGGCCTCTCCGGGGACGATTTCCCTCCAGACAAACAGAATGGTCCTGTGGGCCAGTCCACTTCCCTTCTCAATAGGAGAAAATTATCAGTCCTGCTGCAGCGCACTCCGGAGACCAGAGAGGTGCTGGGCAGTAAGTGAGTGGCGGTGGCCTTCGGGCAGGCCTCAGAGCGACAGCAAAGGCAGCAGGAAGAAGTCGTTTTCTAGGCCTGTGTAATCCCTGGTCTGTGGTTAGACAAAGGGTTCATTTTTCAGCAGTGTCTTAATCTTCCCAGGCAGAATTAGAGGCTTTCTCTGTACTAGTCAACACTGTATGTGCTGTACGCTGTTCTGTTGGACAAAGATAAGCTGTGTGTGTGGTCTAACTTAAAAAGGATTCATAAAGCTCAAGCAAGCGCACAGCCACCACACTCCAAGGGTTTACTCTTAAATATTTGTGAAAGCACAAAATGCAAACAAATGGAAATGAGCCAAATCACAGGGGGAAAAGAATCTAGAAACTCCAGGGATTGTCTCGTTGGCAAAGCAGTTGTTTAGGGGATATGGAGAGAGACGATGTAAATTCATTTATCCGCGTTGTGCGTTCCCTAGCTCTTACTGTATTTTCCCTTCACCTACCTCATTCTATCAAAATCGTGAGTTCAGAAGTTGAGTATGTGTTGTCTGAACAGCATTCTGATAAGTCCACTGAAAGGGCATTATTTCATTAGTCTTTCTGGAAGGCTACAATGTAGGACTTACTCTCATTTCCTAGAAAACCTAATTCTTGAGAAGTGAAAGAACCACTCTTAGCTAAAATAACTTGCCAATTGGCAGAGGCTTGTTTACAACTCAGGACTGATAACTGACCCATGTTCATAAACAAAGCATAAATTCTTATTTTTTGTTAATTTCTATGTTGTGCAGCCATTGTCCACGTTAGGTTCCTCTAACCTGGGCTTTACCAGTGAATGAATGATCTTGGGTAGCTCTTAGGTTATACACCTTGGCCAAAATGTTTTTTGTTTTTTTTTTTTTATTGAATGATAACTATGTACATTAATGCACTTCTGGGGTACAGTGTGGGGTTTTCACATGCAATCTGAAATACTTCCATCAAACTGGTCAACACAGCCTTCATGTCATTTTCTCAGTTATTGCTTT
>CAUYTI010150036.1:0-25615 GCA_963575145.1 Galago senegalensis | reverse complement strand
CCCCTGGGTAGAGTGCTGTGGCATCACAGCTCACAGCAACCTCCAACTCCTGGGCTCAAGTGAGTCTCCTGCCTCAGCCTCCCAAGTAGCTGGGACTACCGGCACCCGCCACAATGCCCAGCTATTTTTTTTTTTTTTTTGGTTGCAACTGTCATTGTTGTTTGGCAGGCCCAGGCTGGATTCGAACCCGCCACCTTAGGTGTATGTGACTGGCGCCTTAGCCACTTGAGCCACAGGCGCCGAGCCAAGAGTAAATCATTTTTAACCTATCACATCTGCAAAGATGGAATAGTGTTTTAATACTCAGTGTTGGTGAGAGTCCTGTGAAATAGGCACTCGGACGTAGGTAGTAGGAGTATGAAGTTACGGCTTCTGAAGGGTGGTTTAGCAAATTATATAATAAGTTTTTTTTTTAAAGTCTTTGTCTATTTTTAGTAGAGATGGGGGGCGTCTAGCACGAGCTCAGGCTGGTCTCGAACTCCTGAGCTCAGGCAATCTACCTGCCTTGGCCTCCCAGAGTGCTAGGATTACAGGTGTGAGCCACAAGTGCATAAGTGGTCTGTAAGTTTTTAAACATGTTTGGATAACTGTAAACTCTGAGGGCAGGGACTGATCCCCTGGGTCTCAGGATTCTTTTTGTTGTTGTTGTTCTAAGAAGCTCCCTTTCACCCTTAGGACCTTACCTTGTGGCCCCTAGGGGTGGAGGGGAAAAGGAGCCACTTCCCTCTCCCCAGCCCCCAGGGATTGCTGGAGGGTGGCAGACCTGATCCCGCTGGGATTCTTCCACTTCTTTCAGGGAGTCTGAAAGGTTATGTTTGTGCGGAAGAAAGAGGGGTAGAGCTTGGGGCATGTGCCCTGCTATTCATCAGAGTCCTGTAAGACATGGGGAAATGTTGGGCACTCTCTGTCCTTTCCTGGAATGTGGTGGTGCTCCCAGGCCAGGTCCCAGGGACAGGACGCTTGTTTTCTTAGAGCACAGAGGCTTGGGGCCAGGTGCTTTCCCTACCAGGAGAGGCGTAGGGCCCTGGAATTCATCCTTGCTTCTGTCCTCTCTTGCTCACTAACGCTGCATCCTGTGCCTTGCCACCCTGGGCCCACATGACATCGATTTGCATGTCTATATTTCAGTGCTGACCAGTTCTCCAGCGCTGGATACCTTCCATGTGACAGGCTGGACAAGTTCTCAGGAGACCAGGCCCTTGGGTAGCTTCCAGGGGCAGCAAGCCTCGGCTGTTCCCATCCTTTTCCCAGAAAGGTGCAAAAAGTACAGAGTCACCCACTCCCCCAGGCTACTGCTGACCTCAGTGCCAACCCAAGGAGGAATCTGTTCCTCCTCAGGTTTCCTGCCCCTCTGACACCCAGCAAGCACTGTGTGGCAATGCCTCCCATGGCAGAAGGCTTGATTGTGGGTAAAAAACCTGGTGTGTGCACAGCTCTGCTGGCCAGACTGTGGCTGTGACCTTGGTTCCTCTCGCATCACTCCCTCTCCTTAGCAGCACTTGGGGCCCCTCCCCAAGCATTTCGGGATGTGTGCAATGGCAGCGGAAAGTCAGAGTTTCCATGAGCCACTGAGAAATTCTAGAAACGGCCTGTACTTGTGGGCTTTCCCTTTTCTACCCCTGCTACAGGCAAGAGTTGAAATGTTATTTTTGGTGGGGTTATTAGTGGTTGCATTCTCAGGGATGTGGGAAGGGAGGCTGCCTACATCTGCCTTTCCCGTACCACCTTCTTTTTGGACTCCCCTAACCCCACCTTATGCTTTTTTGTTTGTGTTGTGGTGTTTTGTTTTGAGACAGTCTCACTCTGTCGTCCTGGGTAGATTGCCTTGGCGTCACAGCTCACAGCAAACTCTATGGCTTGAGCCATCCTCCTGCCTCATCAGCCTCCCAGGTAGCTGGGACTATAGGTGTGTACCACGACGCTCATCTAGTTTCTGTATTTTTGGTAGAGATAGGATCTCCCTTTTGCTTAGGTTGGTCTCAAACTCCTGAGCCTCAGCCTCCCAAAGTGCTGGGATTACAGGCATGAACTGCCATGCTTGGCTCTCACTTTATGTATTTAAAAACATTTTCTTTTTTTTTTTTTTTTTTTTTTTTTGAGACAGAGCCTCAAGCTATCCCCCTGGGTAGAGTGCCATGGCATCACAGCTCACAGCAACCTCCAACTCCTGGGCTCAAACCAGTCTCCTGCCCCAGCCTCCCAAGTAGCTGGGACCACAGGCGCCCACCACAACGCCCGGCTGTTTTTTGGTTGCAGCCTTCATTGTTGTTTGGCAGGTCCGGGTTGGATTCGAACCCGCCTCCTTAGGTGTATGTGGCTGGCGCCTTAGCCACTTGAGCCACAGGTGCCGAGCCTTTAAAAACATTTTCTATCTTACATTTTATATTCCTACTCCAGATCTGCTTCTCTGACTCTCAGGGGTCTTCAGTTCTACTGAAATGACTCTACAGGAGAGGTGTCCTTACCCCTTAAGGTTGCTTAGAGTTCATCTGGCCTTAGGAACCAAAAAAACAATAGAATTGTAAAATATGTGGCATGAACTGATGGTATAAGGTCGCATTTTCTTCCAATGGATGTTCTTTGGGGACTGACAGGGGCCAGGCCCTCCTTCCTTCAGACTCTGGGGATGAAATAGTCTCCGAGTCTCTGCCCTCCTAGAGTTAATAGTCTATAAGGAAGAGATGGATAATAAATAGTAGAAAGGCTATCTTAGATAATGATATATAATAATAATAAGGTAAACAGAGTGGTGTTAGGGTTCTGAATCCCTGGGAGTGGACCTTTTCTTGTACAAGGTGGCCCTCCACACTGAAGAGGTGACATTTGAACTGAGATAGGAAGAAAGACCCTGAGATAGGCAGAAGGAACAGCAAGTGCAAAGGTTCTGGGGTCAGAACGAGTTTGATGTGTTAAAAAGAAAGAAAGAAGGCTTTGGGGGCTGGGAGCTACTAAGTGATAGGGTTTGGTCATCAGATCAGTGGGATAGCCAAGGGCCAGAAGGTGCAGGCTTGCAGGCCAGGAAAAGTTGTTTGGATTTTATTCTGCTTGTACTGGGAACCTATCAGAGGGATTAAAGCAAAGAAAGTGCTGGAACCAGACTTGTACTTTCGAAGGATGACTCTCTCCTAAAGGTGTAGATTTAAGATTTGGGCACTTGATATGTGTATTTGTTACAGAGAGAAAACTCTGATAATGTGTGGGGGTAGATGTTGAATAGCTGGAATAAGCTGGAAGGCCTGATAAGAGATTTTATCTCAGCATTTTGGGAGTTTATAGTACAGTGTCTTTTTTTTTTTTTTTTTTTGAGACAGAGCCTCAAGCTGTCACCCTGGGTAGAGTGACGTGGCATCACAGCTCACAGCAACCTCCAACTCCTGGGCTCAAGCAAATCTTCTGCCTCTGCCTCCTAAGTAGCTGGGACCACAGGCGCCCGCCACAATGCCTGGCAATTTTTTGGTTGCAGCCGTCATTGTTGTTTGGCAGGCCAGGCTAGATTCGAACCTGCCACCTTAGGTGTATGCGGCTGGCACCTTAGCCACTTGAGCCATAGGCGCTGGGTCTTTATAATACAGTGTCTTTACATTCAGATAGTCTTTACAAATATTCTTGGAGAATGAGCAGCATCCGAAAGGCAGTTGTCACTAAAAACCTGGCAAGTACACTTGATGTTAATGTCTCTGTAGCTCGTTCACTGTGGGCTGGAGCTTTTTCAGCCGCCCTCTTGCTGGTGGGTTTTTGTTTCTGTGAATAGTGCCGCCATAAGAATTCTTATATCCATCTCTTTTTTCCCCCTCCCTGTTTGGTACCGAAAGTCACCCAAACTGGAGCCTGTCAGAATTACACGCTAAAATCAGGAACCCTTTCTCTGTGGCAGTCTGGTTGCCCCTTGGCGTTAGAGTTGGCTGGAGAAGGGTAAGCCTTTAAGTCTGGTTAGAATGTTGATCCTTTTTAAATAGGCAAGCAGTTTCTAGGAGGCGGGGGAATGGAAGGGCAAGTGGAAATACACACATAAGTAGTTGTGTTGTTAGGGAAGTAGCTTCTTTTGTGCCATATTGCCTGGAAACTGCCACAGTACCCACAGCCCACAGGGTTTTTTAACCTGAGGATAAGGGATCCTTGCCCTTGTGGGTCTTCTACTGGCCCTGGGCTGTAGCATGTGATAATGAAGCGAGAAACCAGTTGCCCTCCTGGACTCCATCTGTGTATGTGCCCTTGACCTCTGCAGAGCTGGGGGAATCAGGAGGATAGAGAACCAGGGTACTTCTGCTTCCCTTTGCACCACTGACAGCTTCAAGAAGCCACTGGTAAACTCCTGCCCTTGGCCCCAGGACCCTAAATAATAACATCTGAAGTGAAATCTGTCTCTGGCATTCTTTGATCTCTAGGGAGGGCAAGGTTGTGTCTGCTTCCATGGTCATTTTTATTTGCAGGCCCAAGCAGTAGGTACTTATTAAGGTGCTATCAACCCCACAGGACTATTATGAAGCAATCAAAAAAATTAACTTAAAATGTAAGACCTGTCATTCTAAAAATGACATTGAAACAAAGCAGAAGGTGAGAAGGCTTCCCAGATGGTGGTGGGACAGAGAGGGTTGTGCTTTTTCCTGCTATGGACTGTTTTCTGCAGTCCAGGCCCTTCCCATCTTGTGGACAGGGTGCACGGAGCACGTGCAGACCATGTTCAGCTCTCTGGACTTCCTAATCCCCCTTCCCTGTAGGGGGATATGGAGACGGGAAGACAAGGGATAGAACATTCCACATGGAGCCCAGGACTCAGGCAAGAGAGAAATGGCAAGTGAGGGTGGAAGATGGACAGGAGCCTACTCGGAGAGACCTCTGACCACCAGGCAGAGGAACTCTAGCGTGTTGCTGGGGAGTGGTGAGAGGTGTCATTTGGGATCATGTGCGGGATGACGTGATGAATGTAGGGCAGGATGTTCTGGAGGGGAGAGAACAGGATGGGGTGCATGCACTGCAGTGGTTTCTGCTCAGGAGCCTGGAATCTTAGGGAGCAAGCTGCTCTGGTTCATGGCAAACCCTGCAGCGAGGGAACAGAGGATGTGGGAAGGCTTTTCACCTCTGTAATGGGATGCTAGCTGCCACTGACCTTGGGCCAGAAGAATGTGCTGTGTGGCTGTGTGGGAGGTTTGGACAGCGGGTGGGAAGACTATGATTCATCCATCCCCCTTTTCATCCAGTTTGGAAATATGGGATTTTCCTTTTTTCCCCCCTCAATAACCTGCTTTCTTTTGAGAATGGAGCTCATTTATTAATCTGTTGATAAATACAGTTACCAAAAAATTGAAAGTCCAGAGTGCAGCCCCTGCCTTCTGCTGAGCCCTGGTCACATATGTAGTAATGGTGCAGGACAAGTTGTACCCTGAGTTGTAGGGGAAGGTATTGGCACTGGGCTGATTTGGTTAGGAAATCTGGAAATTAAACCAAAACTCTGGTTCTCCCTGCAAAAGTAGTGGTCCTCAGCCTTCAGTGTGCACCCAGATCACTTATTAAAACTCAGATTGCTGGAACCCTACCCCTGGAGTTTCTGATGTAGTGGTTTCCGGGGAGGGGTTGAGAATTTGTCCTTCCAACAAGTTTCCATTGATGGTGATGCTGGTGGCTATTGTTCAGGGATCACACTTTGAGGACCCTTTCCCTACAGAAACTACCACACACGACTCAGCAACTCTACTGGGGACTGGGAGGTCAGAGTCTTTAAGGACTGGAGCTAGCTTGATCAGTGGGAGGTTGTGAGGGTGGGCTACAGGCCGGGGCTTCAGACTCATTGCCTCAGGGAAGGAAACCAAATACCAAGTCTGTAGAGTAGACTTAGTAGAGTAGATTTAGTAGAATGCAAAAGTCTCACCCCTCGGGAAGGGCCGGCCTGGCTCCTAGGAAAAGCCTGCCGGGCAGGGAACTCTTCCTGCCCACTTTGAGAGTGAGGAGGCAGGGGAACTTTCTTCTGGGAGGCCCTTGGGGGCACATTTAGAGTTGAAGTTAGCTTGTAAGTGACCACCTTTCTACTGGAAGATCTGAGTAGTCTTGACTTGTACCAGCCCAGTTTGGAAGGTGGTGGGGGATTGGGGTGGGGCTGGTCTTTCTCCCCCTGATACTTACATTTGGTTGTGAGTACAGTGGTGGGGCCTGTTTCTCTGCTCCCAGTCTCTAAAGAGGAGCCTGTTCAGTTTGTTACGGGAAAACTGTGAGGCGGGCAGCCCTGAGGGGCTGCAGGAAACGCTGGGTGCTATTAGGCCAGAAGCCAGGAGAAAGAAGCCTTTCTTAGACACAACCAGGTGTTCTGTGTCTGAAGGGGTATGACAGCCTCCTATGTCCCCTGTGTAACCTGGCTGCTTTTCTTGCCAGGCTCCAATCTGTTCTCTACACAGCAGCTAGACTAGTATATTAGAAACACACATCTGATCAGGTCTCCTCCAAAAATGGTCCCCACTGCCCTCTGGATAAAGTCCAGCCACTTTCGTGACTCTTAACAGAGCTGTTCCTGCCAACCTTGTTAGCTAGTTTTTCTCTGCCCTGGGGTGTCCTTTCATGGGCTCCCTAGCCACACTGGACTCTGAGGTTTTTTTCTGAGACAGAGCCTCAAGCTGTTACCCTTGGTAGAGAGCTGTGGCATCACAGCTCACAGCAACCTCCAACTCCTGGGCTCAAACGATTCTCCTGCCTCCGCTTCCCAAGTAGCTGAGACCACAGGTGCCCGCCACAACGCCCGGCTATTTTTTTGGTTGCAGCCGTCGTTGTTTGGCAGCCTGGGCTGGATTAGAACCTGCCAGCTCAGGTGTATGTGGCTGGTGCCTTAGCTGCTTGAGCCACAGGTGCCGAGCCATGGACTTGGAGTTCTTAACAAGTGTCATCTTCATTGAGTCTCCAAATGAAGCTGCATCTTCATGGAACATTCCACCCTCGCGCCCCTACCCCCCCCAATATGCTGCAGGTTTCAGCTAAAGTAATACTTCTTTTGGGAGCCTCCCTGACCGCTGATCCTGGGTCTGATTGCCCTGCTGTGTTCTCCGTAGCTTCTTGCGCTCAGTCTTGTCAACGTCTATGGTGGGTGGTGCAGATTGGCTTGTCACTGGGCATCCCCACCAAGAGAATGAGTGATTTATTCCTGATGTCCTGGCCTGTTTGATTGATATTAATGTTAACATTAATAATTTTAATACTAATTATTTTTTGTAATTTTTTTTTTTTTTTTTTTAAGGAACAGGGTCTTGCTCTGTCGCCTGGGGGAATTGTAGCACAATCAAAGCTCACTGGGACCTCAAACTCCTGGGCTCCAGCAGTCCTCCCTCCTCGGCCTCCCAAACTACTGGGATTACAGGTATGAGCCACTGTGTCTGGCCTATAGTGTCTCCTTCTGGTAATCAATTATGGTCCAACTTACTAAAAGTAGAGAATCAAAAACTATGCGTTCTGGATACTCTTGTACTGAAATTCTCCGTGATTTAGATTCTCCCACTTAGATGCATTTGAACTTGTAACAGTCCTATAGGTAGAGGCGAGGCTGCATCTTCCTCAGGATGGGCACTGAGAGGTCTATCTTGCCTCAGTCATGGATCATGGGAAGGGCATAATTCTGGAGCAGACAACTTCTTTCTCTTATTTTTTATTTATTTATTTATTTTGAGACAGAGCCTCAAGCTGTCACCCTGGGTAGAGTGCTGTGGCATCACAGCTCACAGCAACCTCCAACTCTTGGGCTCAAGGATTCTCCTGCCTCAGCCTCCCAAGTAGCTGGGATTACAGGTGCCTGCCATAACGCCTGGCTATTTTGTTGTTGTTGTTGTTGTTATTGTTGTAGTTGTTTAGCAGGCCCTGCTTGGGTTTGAACCTGCCAGCCCTTGTGCGTGTGGCTGGTGCCCTAACCACTGACCTATAGGCACCGAGCCTCTAAGCCATTTAATATTCTGTGCAAAATCTTTTGCTGCTTAAATTGCTCAACTGAACCCTAACCTGTACGTCACCTTTGTCATCATTGTTCTGGTAGGTTTCTTGTTGACTTGTTTGCTTTCCCTACTGTGCAAGGGTAGGTACTAGGTGTATCCTTTGCAACCCCAATACCTGGCATAGTAACTGGCCCGTTACTGGTAGGCAGTGAATATTTGTTCAGTGAACTCATGGAGTGAGTTTTAAAAGCATGGTAGGCGTAAGCTCACTTTTAGTTCAGTTAATAGAAATGGAATTCAAGGTAAGGGGGTTGTTTGGGCAAGAGAAGAAGAGAGTGATGTGTGGTGATGACAGCTGACTTCAGATGACCTGGATTATACTTGCTCTGTGGTCATGGGACGATAGACTGTCTGTGGAAGGAGGAACTCAGCTTCCTGCTCTTCATCAGGCTGTAGGGCACAGGCAGAGAGCAGTTCAAAGGAAGGTGGTTGACTTTCTCTTCTTCTAGGCCTCTGTGTGCCCAACACTGTGCCTGGTACTGTGGTAGGGGAGGCAGAGAGATGAAGGCTTAGAAGAAATGGCAGGCAAGCCATGCCTTCCTGCCTTCAAGCCACAAAAATCTATATGGGGAGGCTCCCTGGGAGACTAGGTGATTAATTAGGCATCCAATTAGAGATGGAGAAAAGTGCTGAAAAAGTTGTCCAAGAAGGCTTCCTGGAAGAGGAGGTAATTGAGCTGACCTGAGGGTAAGCAGAATCCTTGGCTATGTGAGGGTATTGACCTGAGGACTTGGAAGACTGGGAACTAGGGAGCAGCTGACCTCAAGTGCTGTGCTGTGCTGTGCTGTATGTGTCCTTTAAGCTCTGTCTTATTTATCAGAGTGCCCCTGTGAGCTTGGTGGGATCACAGTTTAATTGTGCTGGGCACACAGGGGAAGTTAGTGGCAGGCCCCAGTTGAACTCAGGTCTGTTTGCCGTGTCATTCTGTCTGATGGTTTAGCCACTACATCATGCTATTTATTTATTTATTTATTTACTTGACTATGAATGACAAGTCAGGGAGTTTTGCTCAAGTGGGTGACGCAAGTGGTGGGTTGTGAGTACCACGTTTCCTAAGCCACATGCCGGGCCCCGTGGTCTGATGAACAGGAGTGCACTTGGACAACAGGTCAACATTTTGCAATTGAGTCTGGGAAATGTTGATGGCAAATGATGAGAATAGAGGTGACTTTGCCCTGGCCACTGGTTGGGGAGAGTCCCGGGAGGGGGGGCTCTGGCTGGCTCTGTGGGCCCTTTCCTGCTCTCCTGTTTTCGCCTGCCTGACTCAGTCCATTTTGGGAGCACTTTCTGCTTAGTCAAGCTCAGGCTTAGCTTGGCAGGGCTGCAGCTGGGTAGCCTGGCAAATAGGCTCCCTCCCTCCTCCTCCTGGCCCTGGCTCCTGGGCTTGGCTGTCATTACACTCACAGCAAGGGGCTAAATAAGCTATTCTGCCTGTCTGCTGACTGCCCTGTGCTCTCACCACAGTCTCTGCCCTCCTCACCTCCTCCCACAGATGCTGACACACACACACAACACACACACACACACACACACACACACTATGGGGGCTCAGTAAATATTAGTTGGTGAGCAGCAGACTACTGGTTCTAATTTTGTTCTCTGCTTCTGGGTCATCACCGATTTTTGTTTTTCCTAAGTTTTCCCATCCTGGCCCTCCCAGCAGCGTGAGGTTTCATGGGGAGAGAGTGGGCTCTGCTGGCCTCCTACACTCACTGGAGAAATCTTCCACCTTGGGTGGCCTTTGGCTGTGCCAAAACTTGAGAGTGGGAGCCGGGAGCTGAGAACACATCCTTATAGGGAATGGAGGAGAGTGTTTAGATGGGAGGGCGCGAGGAAGCGGAGCATTGGGCCGACTGAGCTGCACAAGGCCGAGCAAGAATCGGTTTCCCGGCTGTAACATTTGCTCTTTTCTGGGGTGACCTGTCCAGCTTAGGATGGCTTGCCCTAGGGGAGAGTGGCCTCATGGGCAATGTTCATTTGGTGGGTGGAGGGGGGCCACAGGCTGAGTGGTTTTTCTCAAAGCTCTTTGAACCTCAGAGAAGCCTCCAAGCTGAGAGCTGAGACTACTGGTTTTCCAATTGCTTATACTGGGCCTTAAACAGACGCCTGTATCATTGTTAGTTTGACCACAAATATTGAGAGTATACTAATTAAGTACTTGCAGAACACTTACTTGCCAGTTTTTGAACTTGCTCCTGTGGGCTTCTGGTTTTGTGCCACACTTATTCCTTGATTAAAAAAAAATAGTCACCCATGTTTTCTTATACTCCTGTCATTGATTGGGACGCATAAATAGGTTGACGTTAAAATAACCCCAAACACTCCAAAGGCCACTCAGAAACAGCTGTCACTAATTCCAGGTGGACATTATCCCAGGTGTTCGTCCAGCTATGCTTGCAGATAAACAGATACCGAGAAATGGATGTAAATAGAAAAAAGTATGAACATTTTCCTGAATGTAACAGAAGAAAAATAAACCGCAGTAAAATTAATTAGTACGTGTTTTTTCATAACAGATAATTTCCTAAGAGACCCCAGTAAAGAAAATAGCTTGTGAGTCATATTCGTAATTACTTGTTTCCATTTGAGACAGTATCTATTGATTCTTTGCTATAAAAAATGAGGACAGTAGAATTTTCACATTTTTTCCTGATCTCCTTTTCCCTCTTATGCTGATGGTATTAATTATATTATTAAGTTCTTTTTTTGGGGGGGGGGGCAGTGGCTCACTATGTCACCCTGAGTAGAGTGCTGTGGTATCATAGCTTACAGCAACCTGAGTAGCTGGGACTCCAGGTGTTTGCCCCATACCTGGCTAGTTTTTCTGTTTTTAGTAAAGACGGGGTCTTCCTTTTACTCTGGCTGGCCTTGAACTCCTGAGCTCAAGCGATCCATAGGCCTCAGCCCCCTGGAGTGCTGGGATTACAGGCATGAGCCACCACACCCAGCCTAAATTGTCCTTTTCTTTTTTAAATTGTCAGTTTTTTTATGACATTCAGATTGTGTCCTCTGTCTAATCCCATAATTACTTTTTTATTATTTCCTTTTTTTTTTGCAGTTTGGGCCAGGGCTGGGCTCAAACCCGCCATCCACAGTATATGGGGCTGACACCCTACTCCTTGAGCCACAGGCACCACCCCTATTATTTCTTACTTAAAAAGTTTTAATGCTTAATCATTAGTCTTCATTTAAAAAAAATAATTTTATTATTACTTTTTTTTTTAGAGAGAGAGTCTTGCTTTGTTACCCTTGGTAGAGTGTTGTGGCCTCATAGCTCATAGCAACCTTCAGCTCTTGGGCTTAGGAGATTCTCTTGTCTCAGCCTCCCCAGTAGCTGGGACTGCAGGCGCCTGCCACAACGCCTGGCTATTTTTTTATTGCAGTTTGGCAGGGCTGAACCCCCACCTTCGGTATATGGGGCCGGTGCCCTGCTCACTGAGCCACAGGCACCGCCCAGTATCTCTATTTTAAATGACTGGCAAAGTTTTGTTCATTATCCATTGTAATTTATTTATAAGTTTTTCTTTTCTTTTTTTTTTGAGACAGAGCCTTAAGCTGTTGCCTTCGGTAGAGTGCTATGGCATCACAGCTCACAGCAACCTCCAACTCCTGGGCTCAAGCGATTCTCCTGCCTCTGCCTCCCAAGTAGCTGGGACTATAGGCGCCTGCCACAATGCCCTGCTATTTTTTTGGTTGCAGCTGTCGTTGTTATTTGGCAGGCCCGGGCTGGATTCGAACCTGCCAGCTCAGGTGTATGTGGCTGGCACCTTAGCCTCTTGAGCCACAAGCGCCAAGTCTATTAGTTTTTCATTGTTTTCTTCCTCTTGATGTAAGCCTACATCTCTCTTTATCTCATTTTGTTTTATAGTCTCATCTTTGGGCTCTTGTTTCATCAAATTCATGTTCTGATTAAGTCATTTCTAGATGTGAAGCAGTTACGAGGACTTAACTTCTCTGGAGTTGTGTTTTACTTTATTAGTTTGACATCTTTTGTGTTTTGCTTGGTTTGCCTGCTCTTTGATTCTCACGAGTTCATGCTCGTGCTATTCCGCTCAGTTGTTCTCTTGGCTCTAAAATAACTTTCTTCTCGCCAGTGAGGCTGATCTGTCCTCCCCACATCAACACCATGAGTGAGTGCTAAGGGCAGGGCACTGGTAGTCTGTGCCTTGTAGCCTAAAGGAAGAGGCGAATGGGGAGATGGACCTGTCCTTAGTGCAGAAGTTAGTTACTGGTGCCTGCAGCTGGCTTCAGCCCACTTATTTGGAGGTGTGCTCCATTTCTGTTAGAGGGGAAGGAGTAGTCCCTGGACTTTGGAGTTGGACAGTTTCCCTGAATGTGGCCCTGAGGCCTTTCTTCCTCCAGAGTCAGCTCATGAGTCTTGTACCAGTGACCTTTCTTTGTTCCTTCCTGGTGGTTTTGCCCAGTGCTTCTCAATTGACAATGAAAAGTGCAGTTTGCCTCTCCCCAGATTTGGGGGCCTTGATGAGAATTCTCCTGGTTCTGCTCTTGTCATCTGGTGTGTCCGCATCGATTGTGGGTGAGCCAGGAACATGGTGAGCCACAGGGGTACCTTCTTCTCTTCTTGCCTTGCCTCTGTGTTTGAGGTTAATATATCTGGTTGTGGCTTGGCATCTGTGGCTCAAGTGGCTAAGGCACCAGCCACATACATCTAAGTGGCAGGTTCGAATCCAGCCCAGACCCACCAAAACAACAATGACGGCTGCAACCAAAAAATAGCCAGGAGTTGTGGCAAGCACCTGTGGTCCCAGCTACTTGGGAGGTGGAGGCAGGAGACTCGCTTGAGCCCAGGAGTTGGAGGTTGCTGTGAGCTGTGCTGCCACGGCACTCTACCCAGGGGGGCAGCTTGAGGCTCTGTCTCAAAAAAAAAAAAAATTGGGGTGCGCCCACTTCTTTGTTTGGTTGTTAATTTTTTTGAGGGGGGTTTGCTTTTTTTTACTATATATGTATATATATTTTTACTCATTTTCTTAATTATCAGCAGAAGGCAAATTGCGCTCCCATTTCAGTGTTCCATTTCAGCTCAGAAATCATTAAGTAGTGTTTCAACATACTTTCTCTTTGGTAATACTCATAAAACTCTGCAGGTGGTATGTTTCCTTCCTTTTTTCAATCTCAGTGGGATGTGCTCGGAGTCCTGCTACAAACTGGGCTTCTGACACTGCATCCAGTGGTCCTTCCATTGCCAAAGTCAGTGCTTCTCAGGTTACTAGCACCCATAGTCAGAGAGACAAATAAAATAGTACTGGATGTTCTGATTCCTTAAGACCTCCACCCTCTACCCTGAGGCCTGGCTTTCTCTTTTGCCTTCAAGTTACAGGGTTTTTCCCATCACCAAGCTGGTGTCCCTTGACTCACCCAGAGCTGTTAGTAGCCAGCCTAACTGTGGGTAGCTCCTGGCAGGAGATAAGTTTCTATTACAATTGACAGGTCACACCCTAGAATGGGGTTGGGCTGGAAGCCAGGAGAAAGCCCAGCCGCCTATGAGGTCTGGTGCAGAGACCAGCTGTTAACTGGGGAGAACCCTGGGAGTGGTGAGGGTGCCTTAGTGGCTGGATTATGGACCCTCCTGACCCTGGTGATGTGCTGAGACTAGGTGCCTCAGAGACCCCTGCTTCTGTCCCTGAGAGGATTCTGTGAGGACATCTCATCTAAGATAGTCGACAGGAGAGCTCCTTAGGCTGTTTCCCTGAGGCAGTCAGCAGTGGAGCCAAGAGCTCTGGGCCACATACCTACTGCCCAGTGCCTCCTTATATACCCGCTCCCCCCCCAACCCTGTGGTCTGTCTTTGATATGGACGATCAAGTTTTTCTTAATTTTTTTTTTTTTTTTGCAATGTTTGCCTGGGGCTGGGTTTGAACCCGCCACCTCCAGCATACGGGGCCAGTGCTCTACTCCTTTGGGCCACAGGCGCCTCCCGCTTTTTCTCAATTTTAAGTGAAGTGCTTTGCAGACTCCAATTCAGACTGCCCTCAAGCTGACTGCCGCCACCCCCTGGGCCTGTAGTCAACCAAGTCCCTGCAGTGTGCTGTGCCCCTATAGCCCACATCCGGGGTGGGTGGGAGCACAGTGGCACAGGGATGGGAGCAAACTCACATCTTACTGGCTTTGGAAATGGTCTGTTTGTCCAAGTTTGTCTCTGGGGTGTCTGATCTTACATTCCATGTTTTGTTTCAGCTCCTAGAGAACTCTGAGCACGGCACTGTGGGCTCCCTGGCCAGCTGGGGTGGGGGTGGGGATAGGTGTTTGGAGGGCTGCCCTAACCCAGGCCCTGCAGCTTGCTGTTGCCTGTTCTCACTTCAGTGCCCAACTGAGCGTATTGTGGCACCGACTACCTTGTCACATCAAAGAGAAGTAAATGTTTGAGAGAAATAGAAAAACGTATCATAGTAAATGTCCATAGGACAGAAGTGCTACTGCTAGGCTGAGATACTTCTGGACCAAGCAAAGGGTAACAATAGGCAGAATTTCAATTTAGGAGTCTTCAGGATGGTCAGGCAACCTCTGGACTTGTGCAGAGGGCTCCAGAGAAAGCTTTACTTGCTGATTTTGTCTTTTAGTCCCTGCTACTCGGGCCCCTCGGGTTTGGGTCTGGCACCTTGGAGACAGAGTCAGAGCTGAGGCATGAAAATAATTCACCTCTTAGACCCTGAGGCGAGTGCACAAAGAGAGACTCCAGCCTCTGTTTAGCAGAAGAGCCTGGCGCTCCCATGACATTGCCCTCAAGCCTTTGTCCTGCAGTGGGGGTAAGGACTCCTGCCCAGCTCGCCATCCTAGATGCTGCATGAAGAGCTCTACATTTTATCCTTTCTCCTTTCCCCTCTCCTCACTTCTCCTCTTCTCTGTTTTTTGAGACAGACTCTCACTTTTTTGCCTGGGCGAGTGGCATCATCATACTCATAGGAGCCTCCAATTCTTGGAGTCAAGCAGTCTTCTTGTCTCAGCCTTCCGAGTAGCTGGGACTACAGGTGTGTGCCACCATGCCCAACTAATCTTTTTTTAATTTTTAGTAGAGATAGGGTCTTGCTATTGCCCAAGCTATTCTCGAGCTCCTGGCCTCCTAAAGTGTTAGGATTACAGGTGTGTGCCACTGCACACTGCCCTTCCTGTGTTTTCTTCTCCTCTTCTTTCCTCCAAAGAATTTTTTAAAAACTCCCTCCTCCCCAGAATAGCTTGTGATTAAGGGAAAAATTAAATCTCCATTGGAGCATAAAGTTCCCTTTTCATGTCTACCAAAAGGCCAGAGTCACTTAGATGTGAAATGTTGCTTGCAGCTCTGAGATCTTTGGGCCAGAACCTCTTACTGCCCCCTCCTGTGTTCAGACCCTCCCCTGGTCCTTCAGCAGGTGAGCGTCTGTCTCAAGTGCTGGCTGGGCAGGCAGGTAGGCTTTGCTTGCTGAATCTGCCCATCCCATGGAGACTAGCTAGGCTCTGTCTTGTGGGAGGAAAAGGGCAGCTGTGCTGGGAGTGTGGGTTGGCGAGAAGCTAACGTGGCCCCATGGGCTCAGTTTTCTGATCATACAGCCAGTAGGTGCTTCTTCCCTGGCAAAGGATGTCTGAGCAGGCATCTGACCAGGGGGCCAGCTACTGGGTCAGTGGACAGTAAATACTTTCTAAATGTTTACATCTATATTAGTGCTCAGCCAGGCAAAGCTGCTGCTACATTACCCTGGGTTCCCCGTACTTGAAGTATTTTTGTGTTTTCAGTGTTTTGAAGTTGCTGCAGATAAATTTAAGGAGTGTAGCCGAGGTTGGAATAATTGTTTGTTTGTCTTGTTAAAGTGATTCCACAACAGGAGCACTCCTCAGGCACAATGAGGCAGTTCTCATCACTGCTCTTTTTTGGATTTGGGTGTTTGGGGTGGCAGGCATTAGAGTTTGGGAAAGATTGGCCAGGTGTGGCAGCTTCTACCTGTAATGGCAACATTTTGGAGGGGCTAAGGCAGGAGGATCTCTTGAGTCTGGTCTGGGCAACATAGCAAGACAGCATCTCTACAAAAGGAAAAAGAGAGTTAAAAGACGCTGGGAGAGCTCCTCAGAGACAGGCAGGATTTTGTAGATCCCCCATAGGATCCAAGATGTGTTATTTTCACGTCTTTGTGCAGAGGGCACAGTGGTTAAGGATGCGCTGACTTCAGTGTCATTTAAACTTGGCCTTCAGCTCATGAATAATTCAGTTTTTAGCTTTGCTGCTTGCTGGCTGTGGATCACATTTCCTAATCTGTGACCCCCCCCCATGTCCTTATCTATTAAATGGGGATCGATGTCCCATCTTCTCTTAAAGGAATTTGTGAATGAATGTCAAGTGCTTAGCAGGGTCTGCATGTGGCAGGTGCCAGCGGCTGCCCATCATCTCTTTGCCTCTCTCTCCTTCTCCAAATCCATGCAGACTTCCTCGCCCTTGTGTTGACAGCACAACACAGCTCACCATCTGCTCAGGTGGATGACCACTTTCCTTGTCCAAGCTCCACCCTGCTCACTATTAATTTAACTTCTGGTTCTTGGTGGGGATCTGAGAATTGCGAGTCTCAAAATAACACCTTCACAGATGGTCATTTTTGCTGATGCCTAGTCCATCCATGTGCGTGATTCAGTGTATTCTGTTAAATTTTAGTTTATGTACCCGGATTCTGTGCCCCATATGTGGAACGTCCCTGGCCATGTTTCAGCAGGGGACCTAACGCGATGTGTGAACCCCAGGCCTGCACTCACAGTAGTTTTAGGTGAAGGTAGTTAGTCACAGGCTATTCCTGACTATTCCATTAGCAGCTTGACATTTGGGCTGAGAGGTAGTCAAAATTGGGGAGATAATAATAGCCACATTTCACTGAGCACTTTCTATAATCCAGGTCTTAGCGAGGCCCTGCCATAACATATGCCACTGAATTTTCTTCACAGTAAACCAATGGTGTGGCTATCAATTTTATAGATGAGCAAATTGAGGTAGGCGAGGCTGAGTAACTTGTGTGTGGTCATGGATCTGGTAAATAGCTGTGTGGAAGTTCTAGCCACAGGTAAGGCAATGGTAAGCTGTGTCGCTGCTCTGGGCAGTTCTAGAATGTTGACCCTGGTTAAATAACTTACTGGAGATCATGCTGCCAGGGAGTGGCAGAGCCAGGATCCAGGCATACTTGATTTGCTTTTGCTCCTTTGCCACAAAAACAGGCCCTGGGGTGGGGAGTGGCACATTGTGTGTGAGGTGAGTATCTGGGGAGGAGACAGCCCAGTGACCAGGCACTTTGGGTCTGGAGGAGGGAGGCTCATTTCTCCCTCCTGGTATTGCTTAGGTCACTAATTAAATTGTAACCATGCTAAGGGAAGTGATTAACAAAAGGAAAATCATCAGTCCTGCTACTTTAAGCTTTCATTTTTCTGTTCTGCTACATAATTGTTCTACTTTTTTACTTAATATGTCTATGACTCAGCTCAGCGCCTGTAGCTCAAGCGGCTAAGGCACCAGCCACATACATCAGAGCTGGCGGGTTCGAATCTAGCCTGGGCCTGCCAAACAACAATGACAACTACAACCAAAATATAGCCGGGCATTGTGGTGGGCACCTGTAGTCCCAGCTACTTGGGAGGCCGAGGCAAGAGAATCACTTAAGCCTAGGAGTTGGAAGTTGTTGTGAGCTGTGATGCCAGGGCAACGGCTTGAGGCTCTGTCTCAAAAAAAAAAAAAAGCCTATGTTATTTTTTATAACTGCATAATATTCTGTGAAATTGGTGTAATTTACTTGACTATAACACATATTCTGCATATAGCCTTTTTAATTTTAAGATTACTCATAGTAAGATAAATTTTAGAAGTAGAATTATTATTACTATTATTATTACCTGTAAGGATCACACCTAGGCATGGGAGTAGAGTTTTTGCTTTTTTTTTTTTAAGAGCTAGAGTCTCACTGTGTTGCCCAGGCTGGAGTGCAGTGGCACAATCATAGTTCATTGTAACCTCAATCTTCTGGACTCCATTGATCCTCCTGCCTTAGCCTCCTGAGTAGCTAGGACTTACCCATCATGCTTAGCTAACTTTAAGAAATTGTAGAGGCTCGGTGCCTATAGCTCAGTGGTTAGGGTGTCAGCCACATGCGCTGGGGCTGGTGGGTTCAAACCTTGGCCAGGCCTGCTAAATAACAACAACAACAGCAAAAAAATAGCTGGGCATTGTGGTGGGTATCTGTAGTCCCAGCTACTCTGGAGGCTGAGGCAGGAGAATCGCTTAAGCCCAAGAGGTTGAGGTTGCTGTGAGATGTGACACCACTGCACTCTACCAAGGGCGACACAATAAGACTCTGTCAAAAAAAAAAAATTATAGAGATGGAGTCTTGCTTAAAATAAAAAAATCTATTTTGTTATTTTAATAAGTAGCAAAGTAGGACCAGCCAAGTTTTAATTATTTATTTATTTATTTATTTATTTTTTAGGCAGGGTCTTACTCTGTCACTAGGCTGGAGTGCGGTGGCATCATCTTAGCTCCCTGCAACCTCAAACTCCTGGGCTTAGACAATCCTCCTGCCTCAGCCTTCAGAGTATCTGGGACTACAGGTTTATGCCACCATGTGCAGCTGAATTTTCTGTTCTTTGTAGAGATGGGATCTTTCTCTCAGCTCAGGCTGGTCTCTTAACTCATCTCAAGCCATCTTCCCACCTCAGCGTGTAAGAGTGCTAGGATTATAGGCATGAGTTACCACACCTGGACTGTAGAGAGAGAGAGAGAGAGAGAGTGTGTGTGTGTGTATAGTATGTATTTGTTTTTAATTTTTTTGAGGCAGAATCTCACTTGGTCACCCTGGGTAGAGTGTCGTGGCATCATAGTTCACAACAACCTTGAACTCTTGCCTCAGCCTTCTGAGTAGCCAGGACTACAGACACCGACCACAACACCCTGCTAGTTTTCCTATTTTTAGCAGAGGTGGAGTTACACTTTTGCTTAGGCTAGTCTTGAACTCCTGAACTCAAGCAATCCTCCCAGAGTGCTAGGATAACAAGTGTGAGCCACTGCACCTGGGCAGTGTTTATTTTTTAATAATTTTTTTTATTTCGGAGAATTTAAAACACAACAAAAATAGGCAGAAGTCTAATGAATTCCCAGCTCCCTGTCCCCTAGTTTCGACAGTTGTCACCTCATGCCCTTCCTGTCTTATCTGCACCCCTGTGCACATACACCCTTCCTTTTTTCTGAAGCAAATCCTAGTTATCATTTAATCCACAATTATTTCAGTATCACTAAACGGTCTTTTTAAAAGTAATAACCACATCACCATGTCATTTAATTTTTAAATTTAGTCAGGCCTTTTGAATTTGTCCTTTTTATTAGTTTTCATTCTGTCCTTTCAAAAAAATGGTTTTTCCCAAAGGCTGAGCAGAGGAATTGAGAAGGGGCACAGAATTGCTGCAGAAGCCTGGTACAGTTGTCAGCAGACAGGTGGGGTGGGAGAGGCCTTGCCTTCACCTGGCTTCTTGCTCTTACAGGCTAGTTTGGTCACCATGAAGCTGTTGTACCCAGCCTTCCACAGCGGCCTCCTGCTGGCCCTGCTTAGCCTATGGAGAGCTGCTCCTGAGGCCCGTGCTGCATCCATGGACGTGCCAGCCATCAGCGCCTCTGCCTTCCTGCAGGATCTCATGCATCGCTATGGCAAGGGCGATAGTCTCACTCTGCAGCAGCTCAAAGACCTACTCGACAAGCTGGATTTGGGGGTGGGCCGCAAGAATGTCACCCAGCCCATGCATGGCCCGAGGAACCTCTCAACGGTAAGGCTGTCCTCTGGGCCAGCAGCTCCCTGTCTTGTTGGGACGGGGTAGCTGAGCTGGTCGGCTTAGATAAGGTGGGACAGACTGGTCTTTGACGACAGAGTGGACAGGCTGCTCTATTCACCCGTTGTCTGGGTCAGCAAAGTCTGAGTTCTTCTACAGGACCTCCTGACACCTGTCTGGGTGTTTTAAAGCCTTTACAAAGGGCAACAGAGAAGTGGGGTTCTCAGCCCCCCTGACTTCTCAGAGCAGTGCTTGAATCCCCTAGAAGTGCTGGTAAGTCATGGCTCCCAGGATAGCATTTCTGGGGGGTGGTTCCAGCTCACAAGCCTCTTGCACACTATCTCAGTTGAGCTGTTTGGTCCCTCGAGGTGCAGGTGGAATTATCTTCATTTTACAGTGAAGTCCCCACAGTGAGGTCCTGGAGGGACCGGGACTAGCAGCCTGGTCTTTCGGCTCTTGATTCTGCCTTTCTTTTTCCACATCATCTTGGCTAATCACAGTCTGAGGCTATTTGTGGCAGGCAAATACAAGCCAGCCAGTAAAGTCTTTATATATCTACTGTGTACCCTGTGCTGAGTGAGGTGAGCAGTGGAGGAAAATGAATCATATTTAAGGAGTTTACTGCCATGATGGGGAGCTCAACCAACACAAGACAGCATCAGCTGGTATTTAAATGAGGCATTACATTTTGTGACTTAGATGGTAATTGAAAGATTCAGAAATGAGAGGGATAGATGATGAGGGTGCTGGAATAACCAGGGCAGGTTCATAGGGAGGTTTCCTGGAGCTGCCCCTGGAAGGATGAGTAGAGTTTGGAGAGGTAAGGTGGACAAGGGGGACCACGTGGCGTGGATGCAGACGGAACCTCCCAAATAGGCAAATGCCATGGGTGAGGAGGCAGAGAGAGTGCCTGTGAGGGTCCTGCAGCCTGACTCAAGGGCATCCTCTTGGTCTTGGGGCCTGCCAGGGCAGCAGCAATGTCTTGGGGGTCACTGGATCTAGTCCTCAGCCCTTTGAAGCCTAGAAATTTATTTTGTCAGCATAACCAGAGGTCTAACTCTTAAGAGATAGACCCATTCAAGTGAAACCAAAGTCAGAAAGGGACCGATGTGGAAGGGCATAAAGTATAATTATGCAGCATGTCATGGGAATGGTACGTGAGAACCACTTACCAGCGGCCTCCCAAGGTGGCTGAGCGCTCATGTCTGCCAGCCAGTCTGTGCTTGCCCCTTGGCCAGCTTTTTAGATTTTCCTCCTCTGACTTCTGCCAACACTCCTTGAGGCTGAGCACAATACTAGATGGTTGAGGAGACTAATAGGACCCATGTGTTGGTCTGATTGGGTGGCACCACAGTTTCCCAGGAGCCCCACCTCTGTTCATGCCAGATCCGAGAAGTGTCTGGAACCTGCATTTTAATATATAACAGCCCGCTGGGCTGTTGTGATTTGCATCTAGATTTGGTATCTGGATGGAGCTTGTATCTCAGGCATGTTTTCTAGAAACCACACCAGGTCATGATGATTGGGGTCTTGTTCCTAAATCTGCTCAGGCAGCCATTTATGCATGGCTGTGCTTGTAAGTGTAACATTCCTTGGTGGCCAGTCCCTAAGATTGCTTACCAGTCTTTAAAGTTTAGGGACCACCTTGCTCTCCCCTCTAGACTAGCCAGATCTACAAACTCACTGCAATTTGGACATTTCTGTCTTATTTTCTCTGGGAAGGCTGAGTAGGTTGGGTTTTCAGAGGTTCTAAGAGGCCTCCTGCCCCCTCCCCGTGTTTCAGTGCTTCAGTTCGGAAGACCTCTTTGCTGCCCACAATTTCAGTGACCGATCACGGATCGGGAAGAGCGAGTTCCAGGAATTCTGCCCCACCATCTTGCAGCAGCTGGGCTCGCGGGCCTGCACCTCTGAGAACCAGGGAAACAAGGAGAACGATCAGACGGAAGAGGGGAGGCCGACCCCGGTGGAAGGTGAGCCAGGCGAGGAGGGCAGGAGCCTGAGCTGGGAGCTGGTCCTCACATGGATTCCCTGGCTGACAGTTGAGGGCTTGACCAGCAGCCCTTCCTCAGACAAGATGCAGTTGTCAGCAGCAGGGAGGCGATGATTGTACTGATGATTTTTGAATCCCCAAGAGGACTCTTAACACATTGTCAGCCCCCCTGGGCAGTGTGGCTGGGGCAAGTCCAGAGTGCTGGCCTTTGTGAGCAGCCTGCAGGTGCCTTTTTGTCCACTTTCTTCCTGGCTTTCTTTGAACCACAAGGAGGCCAACACAATGGTTTTTTAGTTTTACCTTTAAGGCCTCCCCGAGGCTGCCCTTGGCCAGCTTCCTCCTTCTTCCCCTCCTCTTCCTGGTCGTTCTGATCCTGCCCAGTGGACCCCACGGGCTGTGAGCCGTCTTCCTTAAGGCCCTGAGTATCCTGAGGTCCTTTGTGCTGGCATGTGCTGCCCCACTCTTGGCACCTCACGAGCACTGCCTGTGTGATGTTGCAGATTGTTTCCTGCTATGGGAGTTTGAGTAACACGGTCTTTCACCTTTAATGTTGTTTGCATCCATCCATTGAAAAGGTAAGCTTCTTTTGGATGGCAGCTCCGACAGGGTGTTCTGTGGTGTCTCCATGGCACCCAGCTGGAGATGGACTCGGCAGGTGTTACCGATGGGTTAGCAGATCTCTGTGTGCCCAAAGTGGGCCCGCCCCAGGCAGCGGGAGCACCCCGCCCTCGGTAATGGAGGCCCCCGTCTGTTCTTGTTCCTCCACAGTGTGGGGCTTTGGTTTTCTCAGCGTCTCACTGATTAACCTGGCCTCTCTCCTGGGAGTCCTCGTCCTGCCCTGCATGGAGAAAGCGTTTTTCAGCCGCGTGCTCACTTACTTCATCGCCCTGTCCATTGGAACGCTGCTCTCTAACGCGCTGTTCCAGCTCATCCCAGAGGTGCAGTAGAACAGAAGCGTGTGCGTCCTCCTCCCCGGGTGCCATGCTGAGCCTTCCCCTGGCTGACCAGTCCCTCACCCTGGGCTCTGAGGCACCCAACAACTGCTCTCTGAACAATGAGCCTCTCCCTCATATCAAGGGCCACAAATGACTTCTAACTCTGGATTTAAGGGACCATCTCTCACTTCCCTGGGTGCTCAGGTTTGCCTCTGGCCTCTTCAGGTACTGTCAGATGCAAGGCTTTCCCCATTTGCCCTCCCTGTTGGGGATCTCCAGGTGTCCCCTCCTCAGTGCCTCTCCTCAGCCCCATTGTTAGGGCTCCAGGGGAAAGCTGCAGCAGTGGGCACTGCCAAGCCTTCAGAGAAGCCCTGGTGGTGCTCAGGTGTGGGCATTACCATCTGGAATGAGATGGGAGGAAAGAGGTTACCAACCGATTCATAGGATTATTAGCCTAAAAAGTGACCCTGGGCAGTGCCTGTGGCTCAGTGAGTGGGGCACCAGCCCCATATACCAAGGGTGGCAGGTTCAAACCCAGGCCTGGCCAAACTGTAGCAAAAAAATGGCTGGGCGTTGTGGCAGGCGCCTGTGGTGCTCAGCTACTCAGGAGGCTGAGACAAGAGAATCGCCTGGGCCCAGGAGTTGGAGGTTGCTGTGAGCTGTGACGTCACAGTGCTCTAGTGAGGGCAATAAAGTGAGACTCTGTCTCTTAAAAAAAAAAAGTGAATGACCCTTCAATTTAAGCAGGTCGTAGTCTGTGGCATAGAGAGTCAGACAAAGACTATTTATTTGACAAAAGCAAACAAAATAAAAAATGACAAAGTAAGTGAAAGGGCACTCAATTCTTCATACCTTGCATCTTGACTTTTTCCTGATAGGACCAACTTCCTGATACCCTTACTTTAAAATGTTTGTTAATTTTGTTTTTTAATTGCTATCACCAAGGAGCTATAAAAATAAGACCCAAGTTGACGGTTGGCCCACGTTCTCAGCTTAGGCTGGGGCACTGCTGGAGGGGGCCAGGGTGTGCAGACATGTATGGTCAAGCCTCTTAGGGAATGGTGGGCACTATTTATCATAAAGAGCCAATGACAACAGCTTCCCAGCCTTTCCCATTCAAAAGTCTAACGTGGATAAAGTACCAGCCAGGATGCTGTGCCTTGCCTCTGGCTGCTTCCTAATCAGAGAAATGATCGCTGTAAGGTTAACACCTTGACAGTGTCTCAAAATCCCACATGGCTCCGGCAAGCACTTCTTGTGGGCAGCCTCATCTTGGGCTATTTTTTTCAGCTCCAGAAATGCGAATTTCTTAATTTTTAAAAGATTTGAAATGAAATGCCTTGTTGCCTATTTGAATGGAAATACTGTAATTGTACGTGCTCCGCTCCTGTGGCTCACCAGGGCGGGTCTCCTCCCAGCACAGTTCTGTGCTGCCCTCTTTGTGGCCTGGACTGAAAGCCCGGATGGAGCGTCACAGTGGTAAATGCTAGAGGAGATATTTTTTGGTGACTGGGTAATCCTGGAACTCTGTTCTCTGTATTTGAGTCCCCCCTCTCAAAACAAATGGAAACAAACAAAAACAGGGAAGTTAAGATCCTGCTTTTATGGGCTTTAGGTATTTATTGTGGTCCATGCCTTCTGCCCTGCACACCTGACTTAGTCGTGTCTCGCACAGACCAAAACAGGTCCTGGTGTTATCACGTGTACTCACGCAGTACGGATTGGATATGGAAAAGCAAACACGGCAACTGGGTGATTAGTCTCTTTTCATTTGCTCTTGTTTCCTCTGAAAGACAGCCCTTAGGCCAAAGTCTGCCCAGGGCAGCCTCTATGGGAGGCCTGAGCAGGCCTTAGGTGTGTGACTAGGCAGCACCCTGCCCTGCCACTCACACCTGCTGCCAGGGATGACTCGGGCCACCCAGAGCAGCAGGGGCAGTAGTTCCAGGGTTCCGAAGCCACCTTGAATTCCTCCTCATTTCTCCTGAATTGATTGAAGGAAATTTCATCAGACTTGAATCACTAACAAATTTTCTGTTTCTCTCTCCCTCCCTACTTGTCTCTCTCTAATTTTTTCTTTTGTGTTTCCCTTGTTAATATCCACCAAACTCGCCTTGTTGCCACCCCATCCCTTCCACCTTCCATCCCCTAAATGGTGGTTGCTGTGCCCTTCTCCCTGCCCTGGGTGGGGCTGGCCCTCCTTCACGGCGGCAGTGTGGGGATATGGTCTCCTCTGTGTGACCGTCATCTCCCTCTGCTCTCTCATGGGGGCCAGTGTGGTGCCCTTCATGAAGAAGACCTTTTACACGAGGCTGCTGCTCTACTTCATAGCTCTGGCGATTGGAACCCTCTACTCCAACGCCCTCTTCCAGCTCATCCCCGAGGTATGGCAGGCCAGAGCCTTCTCAAGCAGGAGCATGCCAGTCTCCTGGGGGACCTCGGGGCACAGCGGGAGGGACCTGCATTTAGATGGAAAGCAGAGAGGACTCCTCAGCATCCTTTCCTTCTAGAAAGTGAGACTAGGACTTGAGCCTGAGCTAGAAGAGATAGGCAGCAAAGCATAGGTTTTAAGACGTAGGATCAATTCCATTTACAAGTTACATGATCTTGAACGAACCACTTACCTCTCTGTTCTTCTGTTCCCTCAGATGTAAAAAAAAAAAATGGGGACAACAATAGGGGGCTGATCTCAAGATGATGATGTGAGGGTTAAATGAGTTAATATTTGTAAGCTCCTGGTGTTAAATGAGTGCCTGGAAAGCCCTGGAAAAGCGCCTGGAAAGCCCTATCTAATGTTGAGTGGAAAAGGGGAGTGGAGTGAGACCTCTCTGTGGCTCCCTTATGCCTCTCCATTTGTGGCTTTTGGTGCAGAGACATATAAAACACATCAACAAAACCCACAGGTCAGCTCGGCTCCTGTGGCTCAAGTGGCTAAGGGGCCAGCCACATACACTTAAGGT
>CAUYTI010150033.1:0-18996 GCA_963575145.1 Galago senegalensis | reverse complement strand
GACCCCGCCAAACAACAATGACGGCTGCAACCAAAAAATAGCCGGGCGTTGTGGCAGGCGCCTGTGGTCCCAGCTACTTGGGAGGCAGAGGCAAGAGACTCGCTTGAGCCCAGGAGTTGAAGGTTGCTGTGAGCTGTAATGCCACAGCACTCTACCCAGGGGGGACAGCTTGAGGCTCTGTCTCAAAAAAAAAAAAAAAAAAAAAAGAAAGTATGTTTGGACAATGTCTTGGGCCAAACAAAGGTATTGGCCCACGGGTCCCTCTCTCTCCCTAACGGCTCCCTGATCTCTGTCTGTGTGGCGACCAAGCATTCCATGTACCAAAAATAACAAAGAACAGTACCTCCATCCTGTGTATCTTTGAATCACTGGAAGAGGGCTCTTCCTCTAAAAGAGCCTAAATTACCGTGTATGCTGGTATTCTGTGTAGAATTCTATCATGATGGGTTCTTCTGCTTAAGAATAAAATTAAAAAGCTCCAACACACTGCCTTCAAACATCTTATTACTGCTCTACGAAGAGTGAGTGATTTCTCTGGATCCTAGGGTTCAAGTCTTTCAATCCTGGGTCCCCAAAGTCTCTGCCCCTGTCATGGAGTCCTGGCATTGCTCTTGGCACATAGCAAAGAAAATGTTGATGACAAGCTGTCAGTTACAGAGAGAAAGGTACGCTGTGACCACAGACTGGCTACCTCTACCTGCCCACAGAAAGTGCTGGAGCAGCTTACCTTATCACTGTCCAGCGTGTTCTGAGATGTCCGGGAGGCGATGGAGATGGTATCTGGCTGGCTGCTGCCATCGCCCTGGCTGTCCAGATCCTCTCCATCCCTGGGGTATAAATAAACTTTTAATTACTGACATTGTTGGATGGGAGATCATCCACCAGTCCCCGGAGAAATCACCGATGGGTTTAATAAGCAGCCTATCAGTCTTCATGACAGCCTGCTCCCATCACAAGCTCATGGTGATGAGTCCCTCTGGACTGGGCTCAGGCTTTTTGCCAGGCACTATACTACGCATCTAAAGCACACCACTTCACTGAATTCTCACCATAATAAGATACAGCTGATAGGATTCTGTATCTTAGAAAGGAGAAAACAACAATGTCTAGATGGTGTACAACTTGCACCCATCACAGTGTGATTCACACTGTGCGCTGAGCAGCACTCAGGTGGGACGGGACACCATGAAGGTTGTATACACAGCTCTCCCTTTAAGCCAACGGAGGCACTTGTCTCGGCAAAGCAGTTTCTTCACTAAGAACACTGTTATATATTAAGTGGTAGTTTTAAAAACTTATTCCTCAAAATGCTTAAGAAAAATGATTTTTGACAAGTGGAAAGCTAACACTCCTGTCCCCCCACCCCCAAGTAAACAAAGTGGTGCAGAGACCCGAGCTCACCTCCTTCCCTTCTGCCGTGCTGCGGGCGCCGTCTTGGGGATGTGGATGGGCTCCTTCAGGGCTCCCTTCAGGTGGATCGTCCTTTCCTGAATCACCTCGCGGATGTGCTTTATCCAGTCCTGCTTGTTCTCGATGCTGGAAGCCTTAACAAGGGGTCAGAGTCACTCAGGATGAGAAAGGCCCTTTCCAGGCCCTGCCCTGCCCACACTGTAGTCCTGCATCCCTCAAGTTCCCCATTTTCAAAATAACATTTTAGGAGAAAAGCAACCACATCCTACTAATTTGCCACCAAACAAAAGACTCTATGTTATTTTACTATTATTGTTTTTGAGATGGAATCTCACTCTGTTGCCGTGAAGTTAGAGATCATAGCAACTTTCAAACTCCTGGGCTCAAGTGATCCTCCTGCCTCAGCCTCCTGGGATTGTAGGAGTGAGCCATTGTACTCAGCCTCAAATGATTCTATTTTAAAAACTTTTTTTTCCATCAAAACCATTTTGAACTTATAGCATGTATGTTATTCCAGATCTCTGACTATTCTAATACTAGATCATTCTCTCATCCTGAGACCTTTTAAGCAGCCCTGGCCAGCTAAGCAAACACACCTGCCCTTAAACCAAAACATCTTGGAGGTTGCTCTGGCTGGCAAAGACTCTGATGTGCACTGGTTAGTGGACAGCAAACTGTCAGCAGGACGCTGAACCCATCCCCACGACTTCCTGCCTCATCTGCTGGACTCAGGAACAGCAACTGCCACCCTCCACCATGCCAGGCTACATCTCTCACTCCCACAAGGGCCCTATGGTAGGAACCCCTCATCCTCAGTCTATAAACAAGGAACTGAGGTACGCACAGATACAACAAAAGATGTGCCCAGGTCAGCAGCTGCCAGTCACTTAGGGTGGGTTTACCCAAATGCCATCACGACTTTGAGGAGTCGTCCCCTGCCACTATGAGTTAGTGCTCAACAGCAACTCTTAAACGCCCTGGCATCACTTTCCCTAGGGTTTTTTTTTTGTACTCTGCCTCAGAGGAGGTGGTTTATTTCTTCTTCTTTATTACACATTCTGGGCCTCACTAACAGTTTTCTAATTTCCTCATGGAAAACATCGACCTCCTATTACACAAGTGTAATTCCCTGTAAATGATTCAAATAATTGTCAATGGGATCATAGGTGAGATCATGATGGGAGGAGAACCCAACATTCCTCACTGTATATCCTTTTTTGAAAACAGAAAATCAAAGCCCACGCTGGGAAAGGAAATTAAAATCGACAACCCTCTTTCTATATAAAATGTTTTAACTGGAAGACACGTTTTTAACGTGACTTAAGGGTAGTGGCAGGGAGATGAATGGAGGATAAAGGTGGCCTCTTGCTCCCTGTTCCCAGACCTGATGCACACAGTGCTAAGGCTAGCCTTCCACGCCTGGAGCCAGGAAGAAGGCAAAGAGACCAGGGAACAGGGCTGGCTCCGTGTGTGACTTAAGTGTCCCAGGAGAGAAAACTTTAAAGACTGTAATCTATTGGAATTTAAATGCCTGATTGTGAATATTTGGAAGGTTAACCAAAGAGAAGCATCTGTGAAAGAACAATTAGCAGAGTTTGTGAACAACTGAGTTCACTGAGGAACTCAGTGAACAACTATCATTTACAACTATCCTTCACTGAGGAAAACTGTTAATATGGTTCAGAAATAAAAGATTCTCATGCAAGTTGATCTCCATATCCTTAGAGAGTAATTTTCCTACTTAGCTTTACAAGAATCAAAAGATGTCAGTTTTTTCAGAAATAGTAGGAGAAAGGTTAACAGCCAAAGTATTAAGCAAAAATCCTATTTGGCTAAGAGAAGGAAGTAATGTTTTTCATACTCTGTATTCTCAATCTGTTTAAGGAAGGACGTTGAAATAAATTCTCCTTTTCCAGACTACAAAAGCAAAAAAGACCAAATTTTTGTTTTGCAGCTTCTTGGACATCACCATCATCACCTCCCCCACCATCATCCCATTCCAACTACATCCTTACCGTAACTACCACCTAGACACCCCCAATCTACACCCTCAGAATCACCTATCCCACCACCGCCACCCAAATTTATACCCTCACCACTGTTCAAATCTGCACCTCCACCTCCATTGCAATCACCACTACCACCAACCCCCCAAAGCAACCTCTAAAATTCACGAGGATATCACTTCCTTTACTATCTCCTTGGAAGTCAGAAAGATACTATCCAAAAATATGCCAGAAAATGTTCATCTGGTAAAGCCTGCAGGAAGTCTTATCCTTCAGCTGCATCTTGAGCATTTTATCATGTCCCAAATGAACACAGTCCACATGTGGCTAAAATATACGACACGGTTTCTTAGAAGTACCTTTTGGTATCTGCCACTATAGTTAACCTGGATAGTTAATTTCCAAGTTCTAAGGTCTTGAGTATACCTTAAAAATTTTATACCTTAGAAAAATTCAGTTATTTAAATTAAGCCACTGGTGCAATGTATACTGTGCAGGGTTTTATGCTGGTACTAAGAACGCACTAGGTTGGTAATCACATAGGTCACAAAATAATCCACCATCTAATGTGAATCAAGACCTTAAAAACACAATGGCTTCCACTAAAGCACAAGTTCTACAAAAGCAGCGTACAGATGAATAACTCATAGTCACTGGAAATACCAACGAGAGAGGAAAAGGTATGGGAGAGACACAGAGGTGACACACAGTTCACACACCAGAGTCTCGTTACACTTTTGGCTCATCTCCCAACATTCTATAAATCTCAGCTATATCTTCCCCCAAACATCCTGAAGCAGCTTATGGTTTTTCCAGACAGTACGAAAGGACAGTTCCATCTGTATTTTCTCAAACACTGAGGAGGAAAGCATACAAGACATCCTGAGAGTCCTTTACCGTTTCCAGGAGAGGTCAGCGTAATCAAAACAGTTCAAGTCAAATACCCAAAGGTATTTTCCTCCCCAGAGACTATATACCCCAAAGTACCCTGAGTGTTTCTGAACTTTAAAACCTAACAGTACCAAATCCCGTCACTGATAATCAAAAAACTTTTTACTCTGCCCAAACTATTAAGCCAAAGAGCCAAGAACACCGTGAAGACATCTGGCACAGATGGCCTCAATAGCCGGTCAAAGGCCCTCACTGACACACCGGGTGACTTTTTCTCCTTCGGAAACTCAAGGTCAAGTGCACAATGAGTTATTAGTCTGTATCTCATTCTTCCCATACCCCACTATCCCGCATCTCATATAGCATCAACTAATGCTAGGACTGGAAGAATGGGAGAAGTCTGAGAAGACCTTTCCTTTATCTGCTCTTGTAGGAGGCAAGTGAAAGTTCAGCTCAAATTATTCACCTTCAGAATACCAAACTGAGCTCATTCCTTGATGTTCCTTGTGGTATATATCTTAGAAAAATTCAGTTATTTAAGTTTAGCCCCAACAGAACACACACATCCCCACTCCCCTACACTAACATGCTTCAACAGGTTAGAAAGCGCACAGACAGCCACAATAAACTTTCCACACACACCTTCCCAGCTTCGAATGAACATACCTTCAGGACGATTTTATTGTCTGAAGTTGGTGTTCTCCCCACCCACAGTGCAAATTTGCAAGGATCTCCTTCAACATGTTCTGTGACACCCAACTCTGAGGTCTGGATAAAAAGACAATTATGTAATTAGATGACAATCAAACTCTGGCAGGATGCAGAATGGAGATCAAGAAAAATGTTTTGGGTAACTCAGTTATGCTGGTAATAACACAGTTCCTTTGCACTGGTGGGCAATCTCAGATCTCATTTTAGTTAAAATGAGGTAATTTAGAGATTTTAAATTGGCTTCACCTTTCCCTTCCTCTGAGCACCTCACAGGTGCAGATCAACAAACAAGAAATCCAGAGGAAAGAAAAGAAAGTCTGAAAATCATATTTGGAAAACAAAGATTTGGCTATTGTAAATCTTATTATCAACAAAATGAGTTTGTCCTAATTCCAAAAGGGCTGCCACTATGAATTTTCAGCTTTGCAGAAGGCAAATAATCGGTACAATTTATTGATAGCATTAACTTTCAGTCTTTCATCAATAGTTTTAAGGGTTAAGAGGCAGAACTCCCCTTTGGGTTACACGCAGAACGCCGAGGAGTACAGAGGAAGGCCCACGTTTCAGCCCCCACCAGTCAAGTTCACCCCTGACGCATTCTGCCCCCAGCAAAGGAAGTGATTCATAACCTAGAGCTCCAGCGGTGGCCTCTGGGGAAATCTTAACTTTTAATAAGATAAATTAAGTGAAGATGTATCGGCTTCTAAAACAGACTAGCCTGGTCTCTAAAGGCAGATTAAAGCCAGCTAGTGAAATTACTAGTCAGAAACATTGCATTTTTCCCTTCTAGTCAGAATGTGACCTAAAATGATGTAAGGGAAGCTGTGATCCAAAAGACAATCTCAAATAGGAAGGAAGCCAACGAAAACGGTATGAAAACCATTAGTTGGAACTTATAAATGCTAGATTATTATTAAGATGATTTCCATACTTGGGGATATTTTATTACTTTGGGAATCTGGTTAAGATATGAGTATCATAAAACTGTATAATGTATAAACTGTCCAAATCACACACATTTACCAGTACTTATGAGAGATCTGTCACAAAGAAACCTAACTCCATTGCACTTTTTTTCCTCTTTGGATGGTGCTTTATCCTTAGTCTCACCCGCGCTTCCTCTCTGCCCAGCCATGCCCAGCAATTCTGCACTGACAGCCCTGAGAGATGGTCCACTAAGGACGATAAAAGTACAGTGGGCCCAGACACCGGTCTTGGGCTTCTCTGAGCATGGACACTGGCCTATAGTAACAAAACGGCACCAGGTATCTATTTCTCTTGCCAAGAAGGACACTAACAGATAAAATAAGAATTAAAACCTGCCACCCACTCAAGTGCAGCTTGAGTGGGCAGTGAATCTTTCAAAATTTATTTTTTGCTTTCATATATTTTATTTAATAATGCTATTTTGCTATTACAAAGAACCACAACTTTATTTGCACATTTATTTTCCATAAATTTATTTTTAATAAAAAAAATATGAAATCTCATCACTAAGAATCTATAAGGAGCCACCCAATAAGAGTGCTTGGATATATGCCAATTCATGAATGAAAAATTAATTATAATGATATGAGAGCTTATGCTAATCACAGTCTGGAATGATCAATTTACTTATCAAGCTAGTTAAGGCACACAGGAGATAAGTGATCTAAATTCACTTATAACATGTTTTCTTACGATGATGTGGGCTGCGGAAAGAGCAAGTTTTCCCAAGTCTGGGGTGCGCCAGGGCGCCCTCTAGTGACACAAGTGTGACACAGGTTTTTCCTGAAGATGAAAATCTGATAATTCAGACTTTCACACTGTAGAATAGATTGGGAGGCTCAACTAGGGGTAAAAAACCTACAAAAAAGCTGCCACTGCGTATAGCTTTACACTTAGATTCTAGATGCTATACTTACAAACAATTTGCTTTTGTAAAGGTACTTGCTTCTGCCACTGGAATCTTTCACTTCTTTACTAAATACCAAGGACATTTCAAAAAGGAAGAGATGCCGTTCCCGACCCTTTCGAATTAAGGTTTTTGGGTCCCACACTTGGAAGGATTCCTGTAGGATGAGTTCTCCCTGAGACTCGATGTTTTCATCAAACCCTGCAACAGGGGAAAAAAGTAGGCAAATCAATTTAAAAGAAGAACAGGTGATGCCTGAGACAGTACTGTTAATTACCATTCCAGCTTTTGCACAATGCCCATAGTCTCCCCATGGCTGGCCTATCCTACAAAGGATAGTTCTTCCTGAAACACCACATTCTTTTCCCTTGTTTAAACACATTCGGTGATGCCCTTGGCTTTATTCTTTAAGTTCTACCTCCTTTGTAGCCTTCACACCATCTGAGCTATGGTTCTCCTGCAGCTTTCCACCACATAAACAGCCCTTCTTCTGGAACGTTCCCTGGCTCTGAGCCCCCACCTATCTTCCAGGCTCGATCTCATTTCTTTTGCCTCCTCAGCCCAGCTAGCCTTTCCCAGGCACTCTGCTCAAGTATGGCCTTTCTTCAAGGCCTGCTCCTGTCTTGCTCCTTGGAGACATCCATGACAAGCCTCCCTCCTCTGACTGTCACATTCTGCACAAGATCCAGCCAGGCTCCAGCCACACACTGGCTATCCCCACTGCTCCTCTCTTGGTGGATGTCACCTGCTTTATCGCCTGGACGTGAAACCACCAGGGCTTAGTAAAGTGATCCCTGGCAGTGGCTGACCCTCACCGCCCTCCTGGCTTCTGCTCTGCCCTGCTCTGACAGCAGAAGCTCCCTTAACTCCAGGGCCACTCATAACAAGCACTCCATTCCCTGGCCTCCTTCGCAGCCAGGAGCAGCACAGAGCAAGGACAGTGAAGCATATGTCAGGTAGTCTCTGCCAATCTGCAGGTCCCCTCCCTGCCCCCTTCCCCACTTCCTACTAGACAGAATGTTAGCATGGTCTTCAAATGCTCTATGTTCTGGCCAAGCCAATGGGACAACATCTAGGACAGAGAGAAAATAGCTGGAACACAGCCTCAGTCCTTGATGCCATCATGAGGAGCTGCCATACCAGCATAGCCTTTTATACTGGAGAAGGAGAAACAATTCTCACTTGGCCTCTGGGTTTGGGGTCTTCATTATACACAGCAGTACCTGTGTGCAAACTAATGTGTTGCTTAATATTGCTGATAATAATGACATAGGCTAGCAAAAATGTTTGGGGCAGGATTATTTAGAAATAATTCTTATAAATAATTTTGTGTAATCTATGTAAAGAACTAAGCTTTGCAACACAGAAAACCTTTATTAAACAGAAGCACTCGTGGAAATCATGATTGCCAGCTACAATTATTTTTAAAGAATTTTTTTATTTTTCTCTTTACTATATTCCAGACACAGGCAGTATCTGGGACCTACTATGTTCAAGGCTCAGGCAAGTGATGCAATGGACAAAGATGAAGAAGCAGCAAGCTCTTTTAAGAATTTTAAGGTCTCAGGGCTCAGTTTAGCCATCCACTCACTCATCTCTCTAACAGGAAAACCAGGCAGCCTAAAATGTGCTACTGGAGTTCAGAATATGGAGAGGCGGTTTCCAGTGAAGGAACAAGAAAAGGGTTTCAACAAAGTAGAAGTATTTATGTTGTCCTTAAAAAAAGCAACAACATCAATTCTTCAAGAACAAAGACACAAGTCTAAACTCTTAACCATTAACTAAACTGAAAGGCACAAAGCTGAGATACTTATGTTCAAGAAATCCATCTACAGACAGCATCAGTATAGATGGTACTAGTGTGGGTGGCAGGTGGTACTATGGCTGGGCCGTGTGGACTCAGTTACCTTCCAGCATGCTGAGGTGCATGGCATCATTGGCTCGCTTGGGCACGCTGAGCATGACCTCCAGGCCATCCTTAATCTCCCCCTTTCCTTCTTCACAGCACGTCAGCAGCTCCTGTAAAGACCAAGACCAGGAACCAGGTAAATGTTGCAGAGAGCTCCATTAAAAAGACTTTTGCAGAAAAGAGTGAGTCTATGAAAAACCCATGGTTTTCAATATTAAAACCAGACTCTGGTCAACTGGGCATCTATCGTCATAGAAAATGCATCACCACCTCTTCATTCAATGGATGGCAGGGTTTATTCTGCTCAAATCAGGATGTAAGAGTAAACCAGATGTGTGCAGAGTTTAAGATGAATGTAATATATTTGTGATCAACTATGCTGATCAGCTGCTGGTTACAGCTGATGGTCAAGCCAGAGTCCAGCGGCAGGCCAACCTTACCATCTCAATGTGACTCTGAACCCTGGTGCCATTAATGAAATGCCCCACCTAATCTGAGACAGCCAAACCATGCAGCAGAACGGTGCCGCCCCATGAGCTCCCACAATCAAATGCACTTCCTTTCTGTGTAGGATGCTTAGAAAAGCTCTAATGGCTGAGTTACCCCTCCCTGGGGAGCTCTCTGTGTGTAACCACATTTCAGAGTTATTTACAGGAGCACCTGCTATTAAATCAATGACAACAGGGACAGTAAGTTCATATCCTGGTGGGCTCCGGGAGACTTTTTCCTGGTGTATTAACAATTAGTAACAGCAGTAACAGTCTTTTGTGTGCTGATAATCAACAAAAGAACATGACCTTGAGCCAGTTCTGGTCTCACACTGCAGAGTTTAGAGTAACTGAGAGACCTGAAAAGCACCTTTCCTCGTGACCAGATGGTGTTTATCTGTCACTCTGAGCAGTCTGGTAAAAACTGCTTTCAAAATGCAATGTCCCAAGACTAATAATGTCATCAGGAGAAAACTTCCTTTTGGGGAAGCTTAATGTAGCTTATTACTTTTCTCCTGAAGAATCTCTAGGCAGAATAAGGTAAGGTTTATAAGTTTGAGTACTAGTTTAGCAGAACCACATGTTAAAACAAAAACAAAATCCTTAAATCTTCAGGATACTAAGAGGTTAATGGTCTTTGCAGAAATAGAAAACAAAGGGCAAATGTTAGTGCAACAAACTAAAGAACTCTTGAGTTCTTACTTCATGTTCACCACAACTACGCGTTTTTTGTAGTGATGGTTGTAAAACCATGCAACCAAATTTTCATAGAAAACTACAGGAGAGTTTTTCCATTGCAACAGAACATGGCCACTTCATACTGTTTTCTAGATTTTTCTCACTAACAGAAAAGGTAAATAAGGGTTTCATAAAAAAACTACACGGTAATCCTCTGGTTGGAGTGCCTAGGACAGTGCCTGGCACATAGTGGGAGTCATGAGCTGTTGTCACTGGGATGAATGGATGGTTTCCACTTTCTAATGTTTAATAAACTCACCAGCCAAGGAAATGGTATAGTAAACATCAGCAGAAAGAGGTCATCAATTATTTTTATGTAGTCAAGAAAATGGGTATTGATGATATACCATGCATTCTGTATCTTTAGCACAAATTCTATCTTTATCTTTTTACTGTCAAGACTAATCAGTATTAGATTTTTTTCAAGTGTGATTTTAATTATGATTATTCACAACCAAGAAAAAGCAGAAGTGAGCCTGACTTGAATGCCTGGGACGTGTGTGAATGATCAAGGGGGTGGGTTCTCCACAGTTTCAGTGGACTCTGGCATTGGCCAGACCTGTGTGCAAAGCTAAGCCCAGATAGCAGGTGTCAATGATGGCTTTGAGCTTGGTTCCTACCCTCAGAGGCTGGTCCCCCCTCCTGCAGACTAGCATCATGAGGTTAATGCATGCAGTGTCCAGCATGGTGGCTGGCCCACATTCAGTAAGCCACACCAGGAACTAAGGGTGCTAAATTATCATGAAATGATAACTTCCCTTTCCCATCTTATTTTATGTTAGAGATTAGGGTCAGCCAGTGCAGTTCAGGCACATAAGCCAGGAATATACTCTTATTTGACTGCTGTGATGAGAAATTAGATAGGGCCATGAATAATAAAATAAAATTAATTTACTAGGGATTATTTTAAAAAATATATACATAAATATAGACAAATGTCAAAACAGTAATGCAAAATTCATAAAATTTCATAGGCTGAAGATGTCCCATACATACTTTTAAAAGGAGCTGATACTTTGTTATTCGCTGAACTGGTTTAATAAGGTAGGAAGAGATGGAATTGGCTAATCCATGTCGTTGCTGTATCTCCTGTATTAAAAAAAACAAACTCTTGTAATTCTTATCATACTAATAAAAAAAGGCTATGAGAGCACATTATTTTTCCAAGTACTGTACCTGACAAGTGTTTAATGCTGCTAAAATAATAAATTAAATAAACAGCCTAAAAGGCTGTTTAGAATGTTGACAAAAACTTCTTTACTTCTAAAATTTTACTCTTGAATAGGAGGGTGGATACTTTGGACAGAGAAGATCTTTCTGAATGAAAGGCAGGGTCTATGTCATTGGTCAGTAGCACAGTTTACACCAGGATTTCCACTTTGCATTTTGTGATTATGTCTTTTGCACACAATCAGCCCCTGGCCGCTTGCAACTCAAGTGTGAAGGTGGGAGCCCTGTCTGCACTGTTCATCAGTCTATCTGAACACCTACGGCTGAGCTCAGAGTTAAACGAACACCATGTAGAGCAGGCGTCCTCAAACTACAGCCCATGGGCCACATGCAGCCTGCCTAGGACGTTTATCCAGCCCGCCGGATGTTTTTGCTTCTGCTGCCTGTCCTGCTTAGCAGCCGACTTGTCCCGGGGCCTGCAGTTCAGCCCTCCAACGGTCTGCGGGACAGTGAACTGGCCCCCTGTTTAAAAAGTTTGAGGACCCCTGATGTAGAGGTTCAATAATGCTTACAATCAGAGAGAAGTATCATCAAAGGGTCACAGATGTCTTGGAGAATATAGGAAGTTATACTACAAAGCCTCTTTAAAAAATAAAGCAATTATACAATAAATACTAAAGGTGTGTAATTTGTGACATCTCTCAGATAAGCATGAATTTCTTTTATTAAGATATGTTTTAGGGCACAAGAATTTTTAAAATGGCTTTGAGTCCAAACATTAAATGGGACACACACTCTCACTGCCTAGGCCCTCAATAATACTAACTCTGCGGGCAGCCACGGTGCTGAGTTTCATCTAATGGCAACATGCTGCAGGTTTCATATTTACACAGGCAGTTACGAATAATTACTGGTTGTGGGAATAACTAAAATAGGGTCATCTCCAGGTAGGGGCTTCATCTTACACATAGAAACTGAAGTTTTTTTTTTTTTTTTATTTCCCAGGCTTTCAGGTAAAAGCAGATTATCTTGTCCGCACACGCCTTACTGTGTACAGACAAGTGGAAAGACAGAAAACAAGTCCAGTATCTGCAGAACCTTACGCGCCAAAGTCTACACGCTCTCCTACTGGAGAAAGTACCTTCTCTCCAGCCAGAATGTATTTGGCACACAAATGACAAAGTGCTGGAAACGCAAAGAGCTTTCTGTGTGTCCCATACTAAGGCTCCACATCCCTTCTGTGCTAAATAATCTTCCTCAGTATCTTTCTAAAGACAAATGGCTTTTGTCTATATTTACACCAATGAGAAGACAATTAATGACCCTAATTAATCCTGGCTGTTACACTGCTACTTGTAAAATTTTACTGGTAGGTCACTTTTGGAAATCCATCATATGAAATCAAAACAGGAAAAATAAATAACTCAAATGTATTTTTTTATAGAGGGGAAAAGCAGTTTAATTTAATGAACATAAATAAACTTTGTAAGTATAAACTACCTTTTGTGTACAATCTTACATGTAAAAAATTCATGACTGAATGTAAGTAGTAATGACATATATACACAAACATGTTATATTAAACATACATGTACATATTAAAATCTGAATCTTTTATATACATTATATATATAAGATATAATGTATAAGATATGAGGCTTCCAGTACTTGAATAAGATATTTTTAAAACAAGAAAATGTAAGATTATCCCCACATAAACACGATAAAGATGAAAATAAAATGTGGTATCACCAATTCGGTGAAAGTTATCAGTAATATCACTTTCTATGTGTACAACTTGAAACATTTCACAGCTTCTTTAGGAATCTATTACTTACATCAAAGTAGGACCCTGCATGTTCCAAAATCAACTGAGTAGAATCAGGCTTATTTTTGCAATACGTGACATACATTTGAAACTTGTCTGCCTGTAATAAAAAACAAAATAAACAAAAATAAACAAAAATTAAAGTGCCTCATTCAAAGGAATACAAGTACAATAAACTTTTATTTAGGAAAGAAGTGGTGTGCATAAAAGAAATGTAAGCCTCAAATAAAAGAAATCCTATTTTTAAAAGAAGCTACTGAAATAAACCCATCCTCCTGATACCATACCCCTCCAGAAGCCTTCCTACCCAGTCAGTTGGGGCTGGGCACCTGGCCTCTCTCTTCCCGCAGGCCTGTGTGTAGCCCTAGGCCGCAGGCTTGTAACAGCACAACCCCCAGCTCACGTGTCTGCCTCCCTTTCAGACTGGACAATCCCCTGGGCAGCACTGGGCACTCACCTATCAGGGAATCCCCAAGGTCAAGGAGAGGCCTGATCGGCTAAATAGTCTACTTCAAACCATCTCTGCTGCCATTTGAAAATTCATTCCCTAATTAACAACTAGTAATTCCAGTTATGTAGAGTAATTTACACATGCTCTATTTGTTAAGTAGAGTAATTACAACTAGTAATTTTAGTTATGTAGTATAATTCTTTGAGGTAAATCCATTTCTCTGTAAATTCAGATATCAGTGCAAAGAAATGAGTGGCATCCCTTCTGATGTCCTTCAATGCCACCAAAACGGGCAGAATAAGGAGCGGAGGTTTCCTCACCCAGGTGACAAAGCAATGTCCAACGTCCTCTGGCAACTGTTCGTATTTTTCCAGCTCCTTCAGGAATATGCTGCAGAGAGTAAGAATGTTGGCATATTATGAAGGTTCTAAAACATGTTTGACTAGTGAGACAGGCCAGGAATTGAAAAAACTGTGCCCTATAGATTTTAAGAACTAACAAAATGGGTAGCTGTTCACCAGAAACAGTGACCCAGTTTAGTTTTCAAACCTCTTCTAACAGAAATTTTAACTTAGCAGCTTACTTTGGGAAAATGCTAGAGTTTAGTAGCTAAGGCTAAAATTTAGGGACACAAACGTTCAATAAAAAAAACTCCTCTGGCATTTTCACACTTTTTGCTGGGGTAGGGCAGGGGAGTGAGGGGACTCCACTAGGTCTGGCCTGGGGGGCACCTTACCACAAGTGGTGGGCTGCAGTCTCCACTTAAGGACCTTCTGCTGCCACTTTTATAAAATATCAATAATAAAACCACACATCTCCCGAAGCCAACAGAAAGTACATTTTTGTTTTGACCAGACTGCATGCCTGTTCCCTCCTTGGTTCCTCCTTCCCTCCTATACATAAAAGAACACACAAACAGCAGAGGCAGCAGCCCGTGTGGGGATCTGCTTTATTTGAACCCTAAGATGTGTGTGATGTGATACTGATGACTTGGCTGGGGAGAAGTTAGGGTTCCTACAGAAACATTTCCACGGTTTTCCTAAGCTTATTTCTGTATAAAAATAGGTACAAATATAAAGTTGAGCCTGTATTAAAAGAGTGTCTAGAATGTCAGTCTTTTTGTACCAAGACGGATAGGCCTGATTCAAATTTCAACAAAATCACTGACATATGCTTAGTTCCATTCGGAACTTTTGTTTCTTATTATGAAACTTCAGCACAGTATCGGGATTTCAAGAGTAGCTGCTCCCCACAGATAAAGCCACTCACTTATTATGAAACTCGTAGATTTCCTGCATGTTCCCGAAGATAATGAGCTCTTTGTTGACAATGCCAGGCGGGATCTCCTCCACACCACTGGTCATTTCCCACAGGTAGGTCTGGCCGGGAGGGAAACAGGGGTTAGACATAACCGACACCAAATATCCGAGAAATAGTTATTCCTGACATCTGTAAATAAACACATCCTCAGTTAATATCTAACTGAGAACACAACTGAGGAATGGACCCTTTTACAAAACATGCAAAACTTTTCTTCTAAAAAAATCCCCCCTACTGTTAACAGTTAAGAAGCAGTCTTAGACTTTCAGCCTTTTTTTCCCCCCCTTTTTTGACCAGAGTCTCACTCTGTCCCCCTGGGTAGAGTGTGGTGGTGTCGGAGCTCATAGCTCAGGTGATCTATCTGCCTCGGGCTCCCAGATACCTTCAGCTTTTTAACTCTAACCTTATTCCTGCTTCCAACTCCGGAATTGACCTATTCCACAAGGTACAACAAACGTCCCTAACACTCCTGAGTCTGAGTGGCCGATCATAATTAGTAGGCACATTTCTCTAAAGCTGTTGCAAATTCTGTACAAAGAGAGTGTCAGTCAGGCTGTCATGTGATGAGCGGGACAGAGGATTAGTGCTGCATCATCTCTGTGCTGAGTGGGAAACAAGCCTGGACTCCACACAAGAGCAGGAGCATCAAACTGGCTGCCTAGGCACACTTTAAATTTCAAAAAGAACCCCCCAAAACCTTGTGATTATTCTAAGAACTACCAGTAGATAAGACTACAACAGGAAGGTTATACTCAATATAAACAAACAAACAAAACTTACTTACATCCATACACTCCCGGAGGTCTCTTACATAAGCCTTTTCAGTTTGGATCAGCTCAGCCATTATGAACCTTAAACGGAGGAAGACAGAGAGGAGCGTGGTCCCCAGTCAGGACGCAGGGTTGTTTCACTGTCCACTTTTACCAGTTCAGGAAATAATAATAAAGAGGGTCTAAAAGTTTTGGCCCTAAAGTAATTTTGGACAGGAACATCAAAAATACACAGCATAATAGTATCCAGCCTCTAATTTAAAGGGAAAAAAAAAAGGAGTTCTGAAATTTTTTTACTGAGATACCTAGAGATGAGGTTTCTCAACTGGGCATGACTGGCGTTTTGGGCCAGATGGCTCTTCGTTGCTAGGCTGTCCTCTGGTCTATAGGACTAAGCAGCCTCCTGGGTCCCCACCCAGTAGACGCCGGCAGCACCCTCCCCCCCCTCCCCACTGTGTGACAACCAAAATGTCTCCTCACACTGCCAGATGTCCTGAGGGGGGACAAGATTGCTCTCAATCCTGAACCACTGAGTTAGAGTAATTTTTTTGTCTTTCTTTACTTATGGTGGAATTTACAAATTGATAACTTTTAGACATTGAAATGTGTGCTATTAATTTTGCCTCCTTCGTATCACCACCTATTAATAACTGGTCAACTCCATATGAAACAAAGGCCCAAAGATAAAAAGGTGACACTGTTTCTGAACTAGTTGATATGGGGACAGCAAACACAGTGAAAAACTAAGCACACTCAGAGCAACAAAGTCTCAGTCCACGTGACACCAAAGCACACATAATTCTTTGTCTAAATAGCATTTTCTTCACTTTTTTCAATGACTCTTGGTAGAGTCTTAAAGACGGGCTTACTCTTTCCTGCGGGCAGATTTCCGTTTTTCTTCATTAAGTTCATGAGCAGCATCTCGAAGTTTCACCTCTGACCCGGGGATACTGGCCGGGATGATATCCAGCTGAAGACTTTTACTCTGTAGAAGAAAAGAGCCAATGACCTTAGTTAATTAAATCAGCACAGAGGGAACTCGGGCCGAAGATGGTGACTTACTCAGTTGGTGTAAGGTGATTTACCGATTTGTTGGAATCCGAAGAAATCCCCAGAGCCTTCTCCAAAGAGGTCCTGTACTTCTCCATCCGCAGAGAGAAATCTCTGTACCTCTTATCCACTGCAGTGACACATTTTTTTATCTCTGCTGCATGGGCATGCCCTTTTTCACAAAAGCCATCAGCCAGCTGTATCAATAGCTTTACTCTCTCTTTGGTTTGCTGCAAAAGCAACAGGAAAGTATTGTGAAGCACATGAACCCAACAGCCAGAAACCAGAAATGTAGTGGCCACTTGCCTACAACTCTGCACTCTGAATGGGAGGGACTGGCTGGTGGTGGGGAATGAGACTAAACCCCACGTCCTCCCAGATCACTTCCATGAGTCTGGACTAGCCGTCTTTCCTCAGCTCCTCTACAGTGAACAACACTTTTATGACCTCAGAGAAAAAATCCAGAGTGTCCACAGTGTCTTCATCTGGTAGGTGGTCAGTGAAAGTCCGCAGAAGGAGAGGACCAGTCCCTGGCATGTTCTCTGCAACCCTCACTCTCCCCTGCAGCACACAGGTGTGCAGACAGCCCCCTGCCTGCTGTGAGCCCGTTATTCTGACTGCCCAGTTAGACCCTCAGCCCTTCAGGGCAAGAGGCCATTCCCTTCCCGGTTCTCCTGGAGCAAAGTCTGGCCCAGGACAGGCATTCAGCACAACTCCAGATGATGCGCCCCCATGTGACATCCACTTTTCTGTTTAACTCTAAGGAGATGCAAAGGAAAAATTCACTCGTCAGGAAATTATTTTCTCTGAACTATTTTAAATTTTGTTCCTGCTTGAGAATTCTCTCAAAAAGAAGATTTTATTTTATGTATACATAGAAAATATCTTTTACTAAGCACACTTCATGACCCTTTAGAAAGGTGGAGACGACAGTGCGTTATGGATGCTACCTGGCTGCTTCGCGGACTGACTTTTCCACACACCTTTCTCTTCACCTCTATGCCACTGACGGTCACCGCTAGGCTGCCTCTGACATTCCCTCAGAATTTTCAGATAAATAAGTGACTTTTCTGCCATGGGACTTGGTTCTCTCAGTTAAGCCTTAACTGGAAAATCTTTATGGAGATGATTCGGGAAAGTGACTTTAAAAATCCCCCAAAGGAAGGTGACAATTCAAAATCCAGATAAATTATCTTAGCTTATAAAATGAAAGTTTTTAGTCAGAATTCGCCAGGCAACCTGTGAAGCCAGCTGTGGAGATAAGACTTTCCACAAATGCCCCAGGATCTACAGGCTGTGAAGCCCATCCCAGCTGCCCCGGCTGGCACCTCTGCCCGGAGGACCTCTCTGCTAGGCATCTCCACCTCCTCACAACTCTGCTCAACTTCCAGCAGGCCCTCCAGACCCTGTCACACTGCAGCTGGCCTCCCTGTCGACCTGCCCTTCTGCTCTGGTCTTCCCCATAGCATGGGTCACCTTCTAACAGAGGGGAACATATTAGCTAGGGTCACGGTCTGTCTCTATGCTGTGAGAAGGTCACCCCCGCAGGTCAGGGGAGCTGAGTGTGTGGCTCACTGACATCCCTCTGCTGTCAGCAATGCCAGCTGTGGAGGACAATGGAGACTATGTCTGTGTGTATCTTTCTGGGGTCAAGAAAGCTACTTAGTGTTTTAAGTGTGGGGGGACACAGACATGAAGACAAAAAGACAACACTGCTTGCCTACATTCAAAAAGGAAACAAAATCACCAAGAAGCTAAAGGAAGATTTCCGTCCATGCAAGAACACTCATCAGAAAATATACCAATTGCTGGCATGATGCTGACTATAGGACACTACAGGTGACACAAAAGATTTCCTTACGCTATTTCCAATCTCCTCCCATCACAGCAAGGGACAGGCCTGTTGACGGTGGTTTGATGATGTCTGCAGACACACACTGTGACACACGTGCTGAGACAGGCACTAAGTACATGGTGACCCTGAGAAACGCCGCCAGAGCCCCCACGAGGCTGCCCCAGCTCTCACTCACCCAGCACCAGAGTCCCACCCACACAGCTAGAAATCCAGCTGTCTGGTCTTTGCCAGTCCACTGGGTGACGATGGAACTCAGTGTACTTTTGATTTATACTTTTCTTATTTTAAGTTGACAATCTTATGTTTAAAACAATTCAAAATAGTATTACAGCTCTTTTAGAATTTGTCTAGCATGTTTTCTGGTTTCTTTTTTTTTTTTTTTTTTTGAGACAGAGCCTCAAGCTGTCCCCCTGGGTAGAGTGCTGTGGCATTACAGCTCACAGCAACCTCCAACTCCTGGGCTCAAGCGAGTCTCTTGCCTCTGCCTCCCAAGTAGCTGGGACCA
>CAUYTI010150032.1:0-24150 GCA_963575145.1 Galago senegalensis | reverse complement strand
GACCAAGTGGGTTTTATCCTAGGGTCTCAAGGCTGGTTCAATAAACATAAATCTATAAATATAATTCATGACATAAAAAAATTAAAAAACAAAGACCATATGATTTTCTCAATTGATGCAGAAAAAGCTTTTGATAATATCCAGTATCCCTTTATGATCAGAATATTTAAGAAAATGAATATAGAAGGGACACTTCTTAAACTGATAGAGGCCATCTACAGCAAACCCACAGCTAACATTGTATTGAATGGAGTTAAATTGAAATCATTTCCACTCAGATCAGGAACCAGGCAAGGTTGCCCATTGTCTCCACTGCTCTTTAACATTGTAATGGAAGTTTTAGCCTTTGCAATTATGGAAGAAAAGGCAATCAAGCGTATCAATATAGGGTCAGAAGAGATTAAACTTACACTCTTCGCAGATGATATGACTGTATATTTAGAAAACACTAGGGATTCTACTACAACTCTTAGAAGTGATCAAGTGATCAAGGAATACAGCAGTGTCTCAGGTTACAAAATCAACACTCATAAATCTGTAGCCTTTATATATACCAACAATAGTCAAGCTAAAAAAACAGTCAAGGACTCTATTCCATTCACAGTAGTGCCAAAGAAGATGAAATATTTGGGAGTTTACCTCACAAAGGACATGAAAGATCTCTATAAAGAGAACTATGAAACTCTAAGGAAAGAAATAGCTGAAAATGTTAACAAATGGTAAAACATACTATGCTCATGGCTGGGAAGAATCAATATTCTTAAAATGTCCACACTACCCAAAGCAATATACAATTTTAATGCAACCCCAATTAAAGTTCTACTGTCATACTTTAAAGATCTCGAAAAAATAATACTTCATTTTATATGAAATTAGAAAAAACCTCAAATAGCCAAGACATTACTCAGAAATAAAAACGAAGCAGGAGGAATCATGCTACCAGATCTCAGACTATACTATAAATTGATAGTGATCAAAACAGCCTGATACTGGCACAAAAACAGAGAGGTAGATGTATGGAACAGAACAGAGAACCAAGAGATGAACCCAGCTATTTTCTGTTATTTGATCTTCGATTAGCCAATTAAAAACATTCAGTGGGGAAAAGATTCCCTGTTTAACAAATGGTGCTGGGCTAACTGGATGGCGACCTGTAGAAGACTGAAACTAGACCCACACCTTTCAGCATTAACTAAGATAGACTCTCACTAGATTAAAGATTTAAACTTAAAACATGAAACTATAAAAATACTAGAAGAAAGTACAGGGAAAACACTTGAAGAAATTGGCCTGGGCAAATATTTTATGAGGAGGACCCCCTGGGCAATTGAAGCAACATCAAAAATACATTACTAGGACCAGATCAAACTAAAAAGCTTCTGCACAACCAAGAACACAGTAAGTAAAGCAAGCAGACAGCCCTCAGAATGGGAGAAGATATTTGCAGGTTATGTCTCCAACACAGGTTTAATAACCAGAATCTACAGAGAATGCAAACGTATTAGCAAGAAAAGAACAAGTGATCCCATCTCAGGGTGGGCAAGGGACTTGAAGAGAAAATTCTCTGAAGAAGACAGGTGCATGGCCTACAGACACATGAAAAAATGCTCACTATCCTTAATCATCAGAGAAATGCAAATCAAAACTACTTTGAGAGATCATCTAACCCCAGTAAGATTAGCCCACATCACAAAATCCCCAAACCAGAGATGTTGGCGTGATGTGGAGAAAAGGGAACACTTCTGCACTGCTGGTGGGAATGCAAACTAATATATTCTTTTTTGAAAGAAGTTTGGAGATCACTTAGAGAACTAAAAATAGACCTGCCATTTGATCCTTCAATTCCTCTACTAGGTATATATCTAGAAAACCAAAAATCACATTATAAAAAAGATATTAGCACAAGAATGTTTATTGTAGCCCAATTCATAATTGCTAAGTCATGGAAGAAGCCCAAGTGTCCATCAACACATGAATGGATTAATAAATTGTGGTATATGTACACCATGGAATATTATGCAGCCTTAAAGAAAGATGGAGACTTTACCCCTTACATGTTTATATGGATGGAACTGGAACATATTCTTCTTAGCAAAATATCTCAAAAATGGAAGAAAAAGTATCCAATGTACTCAGCCCTACTATGAAACCAATTTATAGCTTTCATATGAAAGCTATAACCCAATTACAACCCAAGAATAAGGGGTTAAGGGAGGGGAGGAGGGGGGAAGGTTGGGTGGAGGGAGGGTAATTGGTAGGATGACACCTACGGTGCATCTTACAAGGGTACCATAAGGTGTGAAACTTACTAAATGTAGAATATAAATGTCTTAACACAATAACTAAGAAAATGCCATGAAGGCTATGTTAACCAGTTTGATGAAAATATTTCAAATCATATATAAAACCAGCACATTGTACCCCATGACTGCATTATTGTACACAGCTATGATTTAATAACAAAAATTTAAAAAAGAAAATATTGTGCCATATACTGAAATGGAAAAATCTCTATAATGAAATTAAGTGAAAAAAGCAGACCACAAAGCAACATCTATGAAATGGTCATATGTTTGTGATCATTTTATTTATATGAAAATGTAAAGATATTAAAACACTATTACAGCCCATTTTAACTCTGTTCATCACTCAGTAAAGAAGTTACAAGTGATTTTTATTCTTATTCTTCCGTCTTTTCCAAAGAGAAAATGTATTAATTTTATGGTAAGAAAAAAACTGAAAATTTAGTTCAGTTTTTTTTAATTAAGTACACAAAGTAAAAACAGTTGCTAAAGCAAATGTATTATACATCATCGGTTCTGAATTACAAGTCCTCCAGTTATTCATTTGACTGTGTTTCTTGTCTATGAGGATAATCTCCCTATTGGCCTTGAAACTTTCCCTAATACTATTTTCTTTGTAGGAAGGCCCTCTGTTACTGTTAAGTACCTGATTCCTTAAAATCAACAGTCTGAGAAGTGCTGTGCATTTGAAATTTGAAAATGGTGATGAACATTCAAGCATGCAGGCAAAGTCCTTATTTCCTCATACCCTCTCTTAGCTTAGCAGCTATTGCACCCTGCATATTGAATAATCTGTTGTCAAGTCTGTCTACCAGCTAGGAAGAGAGCTCCCTCCACCCTGAGGGACAGGGGAAGCCATGTCTTTATTTTTGGATGTATAAATCCTTGTTTCTTCTATATCAAGCACTCATGATTGTTGAACTAAACTGAACATGCTAAATTCTCACTCATATGTGGGATCTAAGTATTAAAAACAATTGCTCTCATGGAGACAGAGAGTAGAATTATGGTTACTGGAGGCTGGAAAGAGTAGCAGGTAGGGGGGAATAAAGTGGGGATGGTTAACAGGTACAAAGATAATAGTGAGATAGTTACAATGAACAATACTTGTTAGCACAACAAAGGTGACTAGAATCAATCATAAGCTAGAATATACTCTAAAATAACTAAAAGAGTAGAATTGGAATGTTCCTAACAAAGAAACGATATAAATGCTTAAAGTGGTGAATCCCCAATTACTCTGATTTTATGAATACACATCCTGTGAGTATATCAAAACATCATACATACTTATAAACATATGCAACTATTTGTACTCAAAAATAATAATTAAAAATTAAAATAAAAACTAACACCCTTCAAAAACCTGAACATGCTAGAAGCATCTTACCATTGGCTCAAATGAAAATTTTTAAAATTGTATAAATGTTGAATATTACAATTATAGATAAGATTTCATTTATTTATAGTTAATATTTTACTTGAATTTCTTTTGCATCTAATATGCTACAGCTGTGAGGAACAAAGACTCAGTCTTAGCACGTTAGGAACAATCTTGCCACTCTCCTCTCATTCCTTAGATCATTCCAGTTGTCTTATAACTAGAGAAATAAATTATGTAGTAACTTCTACTTGATGCCCATTCAGCCTTTCCTTCATGTGACATTGATCTCCTATCTAAAGGAAGTCCTTTCTGAATGTAAAGCCAATATGACTTGTAATCAAAAATAGTTGATTCCTGATCACTGTGTGATAGTCACAAATTTCTCCAGCTATTGCCAGGGTATTTATAAATCTTTCTGCAAATTCCAAGTTTATATCCTACCTCAGATAATAAGTAACTTACATACTACGCACTTTTGAGAGGAGGCAATAGTATTATGGAGTCAAATACTTTGTTGGAAGATAAACTCCATAAAGGCTGTTGCCGTTGATTTGCATATTCCCAGCCAAATTTATGTTGAAGTGGTATAATGAACAAAATGAGACTCAAAAGGAGGGGAGAGGTGGAGGGTGCAAGAGATGAAAATTACCTATTGGATACAATGTACACTACTAGGGTGATGAGGATACACTATAAAGGTCCAGAGTTCACCACTATATAATTCATCCATATAATAAACAGACCATTACCTCATAAATCTATTGAAAAAAAATTTTAAAAACTCATGTCAAAATTTAATTCCCAAAGACATGAACAGATTCTTTCCAAAAGAAGATAGACAAATGCTCAACATCACTAGTTATCAGGGAAATGCAACTTAAAAGAGATACCACCTTTCCCTTATCAGAACTGCCATTACCTTGGCTGATGAATGAGTTGGGAAAAACAAAAAAGAATCAACATCATTAAAAAGTCAGAAAACAATAGATGGTGCAGTTGTGGTAAAAAGGGAATGCTTATACACAGTTGGTGGAAATGTAAACAAGTACAACAGCTTTGGAAAGCAATTATGGAGACTCCTCAAAGAACTAAAAGTTACTATCTACTATTAGATTCAGCAATCCCACTACTGGGTATCTACCCAAAGGAACCGAAATCATTTTATTTAAAAAACATCTGCACTTGAATATTTACCATAGCACAATTCACAATTTCAAAGATATGGAACCAACCTAAGTGTCCATCAACTGATGAAAAGATAAAGAAATGTGATTGATAAACACACACACACTGCCAAAAATATATATATACACATTTTAAGAAAAGGAAAAGCTATATTAAAATTGTAATACTCAAGTCTCAACTGACTTCTGCAATTAGAAGAGATACAAGATACAATATACAAGACAACAAATTGAGTATTATAATTTTTATACAGTTTTTTCCTTTATTAAAATGTGTGTATACTTTTTGGTACACACGGACAAGAATCTATTCATGTCTTTCAGCACACATGCATACACACACACGTGGAGTACTACTCAGCCATAAAAAGGAATAAAATCATGTCCGTCTCTTGCAGTAGCTTGGATGAAGTAGAAACCATTATCCTAAGTGAAATGGAACTTAGGAACTAAACAAAGACATATAGGTCATAAAACACTGTAGTGGACATTGAAAATTAAGAAAGGGGGAGGATGAGAAGGGATATCAGGGATAAAATTCTACCCATCCGGTACAATATACACAATTCTGGTGACAGTTACCCCTGAAAGCCCTGACTGCAGCATGATACAATTTATCCGCCTAAAGAAAAAGTACTTGTCCTCCCTGAAGTTTTGGAAGTGTATATATATATTAATTGCTCCTGTCATAGTATTGAGAGGCAAGACATTTGGGAAGTGATGGGGTCATGAGGGTCTCACTTTCATGAATGGATTAATGTCATCATAATGCGAGCAGGTTCGTTATCAGAGGAGTAGGTTAGTTATCGAGACAGTTTGGATCCCCTTTTCTCTCTTTTCTGCCATTCCACCTTCTGCTCTTCCACCATGGAATGCACCTTACCAGATTCCAGTGCCATGCTCTTGGACTTCTCAGGCTTCAGAACCATAACCCAAACAAATTTCTTAATAAATTATCCAGTCTGTGGCATCTTGTTATAACAGGAGAAAACCTACTAAGACAGCTGTGAAAACATTATACCAGCTAATTTTCACTTGCAGGCACTTCCTGAAAAGGGCAGAGCTAACTCAACTATCATGGAATAAAACATTTGAATTATTAATTTATAATAGATCTTATGAGATAGCTGCTAACATTGGGAGGATAGAATAGCATTGTGGTTAAAGAACACTAACAGACCTGAATTTGCCATTTATTGACTATGGAAGGTGAGTAAGTTTCTAACTTTCCTGAGCCCAACTTCTCTCTATAGACTGGGGATAATTATACTCGCTTTAGTAGACAGTGGGACCTCCAATAATTAATAATCAGGATGAGAATGTAAGGAGTTTGACATAGTACCTGGTACATACTAAGAGCTTCATAAATGAGAGTTGAAAATACATCCTTATTGGGGCAGCACCTGTGGCTCAGTGAATAGGGTGCTGGCCCCATATACCGGAGGTGGTGGGTTCAAACCCAGCCCTGGTCAAAAACTGCAATAAATAAATAAATAAATAAATAAAATTTAAAAAAAAAAGGATGAAGAAAATAGGAACTATAGAAATTCCCCAAATTATTACTGGATTCAACCAAAAATGAAACCCTGATTTCAGTTAAGCTCAGGCTCACGTGAAAGCAAAGCTCATGCTCTTTCCATGTCCCCATGTGTTTTTCTCTGATTCCTAGATTTCTCTCCCGCTCCCTCTCTACCTCATGTTTCAAACTCAAACTATTTTTACTTTTTTATTTTTTCCAATGCAAATATCTCAAATAATCAAACCCTTTGCCTATTCATGCTAATACAAAAAATGCTTGAGGGGTGAGGAAGTCTATTTTATTGAAAATATGACTTTTTCAATAAAATGTTTTTGTAAGGTATCTCTGTTATATAATCTCTTACAATCTATCACAAAAGGCATCTTCTATCCCTTCTAATTGCCAGTGTGAGGCTCCAGTCATTTCAGAAGTATATTCAAGCAGGAAATTGACAGTCAGCTCTTTTACCCACGCTAACACCCAAAGCCTCTCTCTCTACAGCACCTGCACCACGACACCTGTGACATCAATCCTTCACAGGAAAATATTTCTTTACAGTGGAATTGTACTAGGTTTTGTAGTCTCATTACTCTGTCCCTCAAAATTTTTCTGGTCATGAACGTCTTGCATACCTTTGGCAAGAAGAAAAAGTAAATCTAATCTCAAAGCTCACACTCCAGATTTTGTGTCTGTGGAATATGCGACCTAAACCATCATCAAGAGTTTCAGCTCTTGCCACCTTTCTTATTAGATACATCTTGTTAAAACAAGGAGCTGCACTGGGCCACGTGCAGAAAAAATGCAGTAGACAGTTCTCTTGTCTTCCAGAAATTTCATTTACGCTTTTTGGAAGGCACATTTGGATAAATAATTTCCTGATTTTAATAGCAACTTCCAAATGCAGTTTTAAAAAACAAGAGTTCCTCTAATTAGGGACATTATAAACTGCCTCAAACATCAAGCCTTATTGTTTAAATAAGAAGCAATATTTTTCATGCAGCAATTCAAAGAGAAGGAGTTAAAGAAGTAATGAAGAAAAATGATAATACGTTAATAATTACTGACCCACAATGAAAGAGAAAAATTAAACAAAATTTTTAATAAGAGAGCATTATGTTAGAGCATTAAACCTATTATTTCTGTTTAACATTAAGCATTATCTCAGCATACTCCAGTTAGAGAATATATAAAAATGTCAACAAGGTTGTTTTGGAACCAAGGACAAATTTGTTTTTAACCTTAATTTAGTTTTCATTATATTTTTCTATTTCATATTTCCTATAATAAATATATGCTTTTCTAAACTTTAAGATGAAAGATGCTGAAATGTCACATATGTCACATAAATAATATTTTAGTACAAAGCCAAAACTGGAAATTTTCTAAATGTCATGCTCAATTTTAAATTTAACATCCATGACTTTAAGAACATTTAAGTTCCGATTAAATCATATAAAATTAAAGCTCAATTAAATAATATTGTTCATACCAAACTTAGCAAATCATTGTTTGATTCAAAGCTTCCAATTTACTTGTATTAAATAACTTGCCTATTAAATCAGTCTAACTTGTGCATGTAGAGTTTTAGTTTTATTTTATTATTATTTTTTTTGAGACGGAGTCTCACTATGTCACCCTCTGTAGAGTGCTATAGCATCACAGCTCACAGAAACCTCCAATTCTTGGGCTTAAGCAATTCTCTTGCCTCAGCCTCCCAAGTAGCTGGGACTACAGGTGCCCACCACAACACCCAACTATTTTTTTGTTGCAGTTGTCATTGTTCTTTAGCTGGCCCTGTCCAGGTACAAACCTATTTTGTTTTTAAATACTTCAACTTTTAACTTATACTTTCAAGTATAAATTTGAATTGGTTGGGAGAATCATAGTTTACTGAGAGTTTTACTGCTTACTTCAAATGCTCTATTCTAAAATATGTGTGAAGAAGATGCTATTTCTAAAACAGCACAAATATTTCAAAGTAAAAAAATTTCAAAGATAAAAGTAACAATTTTTTTATCTGAGCAGTCATAGAGAGAGAATGTTGATGCTGACTATGAATACTTTCTCTTTCACTTGGGTTTACCTAGAAAGTTTTCTAGCTTCTAGGAGACGATTGCTCATTAAGCAAACCAGAAAAAAGAATCATGGACTGAATCAACTTTTCCACCGTACGGTACAACTTTGTTACCAAGAAAAATGCTCAGGGCAGATGACTTGCAGCAAGTTCTACAATTCTCCTACAAGAATATAAAACAAAATAGAAACTAAGAAGAAAACCTATGTTTATAGACTATTTAGCACCAAAGAACTGTTAAATGGTTCTCATATATTACTTCATTTAATTTATTTTATTTGTTTATTTATTTTTGAGACAGAGTTTCACTTTGTGACCCTGGGTAGAGTGCTGTGGTGTCATAGCTCACAACAACCTCAACCACTTGGGCTCAACTGATCCACTTGCTTCAGCCTCCCAAGTAGCTGGGAATATAGGCACCCACCACAACACTTGGCTATTTTTTACCTCTAGATATGTTGTATTTATTTATTTATTTATTTTGTAGAGACAGAATCTCACTTTGTCACCCTTGGTAGAGTGCCATGGCATCACAACTCACAGCAACCTCGAGTTCTTGGGCTTAGGCGATTCTCTTGCCTCAGCCTCTGAAGTAGCTGGGACCACAGGTGCCCACCAAAACGCCCAGCTATTTTTTGTAGCAGTTTGACCCAGGCCAGGTTTGAACATGCCACCTTTGGTATATGGGGCAAGCGCCCTACCCTGAGCCACAGGCGCCGCCCACTCTCAGCTATTTTTTAGAGATGAGATCTTGCTCTTGCTCAGGATGGTCTCTAACTCCTGAGCTCAGACAATCCACCCACCTTGTCCTCTCAAAGTGCTGGGATTACAGGCATAAGCCACTGTACCAGGTGCTATTTCATTTAATTTAATTCACAAACCAGCCTGTGAAAAAAATCTACCAAGTCCTCCTCTCTTCCCTCCCTTTTCCCATGGAGGTCATACCTTCATCCCAATCTGATGGTTTCTCTCCACTTTCTCCCCAAAGAATGTTTATTGCCTAATCTCCTCTTGGGTTCTACTTCTCTGCAAACCTGAGCTAACACATATAGAAAAAATAATCTATTTTTTCTGAGAAAATACAAATTGTGTGAAGGTTCAGCCAACCATCTTTTTGAAAAATGCTTTCCAACACGTCAAAGAGGCAGCACGCTAAATAGTAGAATAACAAGTGTTTGGTGCATTTTCATGCAGCTAAAGTCATATCTTCAGCAGAGCATAGAACTGTCAAGGGTACCCCTAATAAATCCCTTGATTAACTGGCTATGAAAATGGAATTAAAGTGAGGAATGTCTTACTAATGAGCTAGGCACAGTGGCCCACACCCATAGTCCTAACTGGAGCCCAGAGTTTGAAGCCAGCCTGGGAAACATAGAAAGACTCTCTCTCAAAGTCTCAAAAAAAAAAAAAAGTTTAAAAACCATAGTGTGATACAGTGGAAAACCTAAAGGCTATAAAATCAGAAAAATTTGAGTTTGAAACCATAACAACCTACCACAAACAAGTAAAGTCTGTAAACCTTGGACAAGTTACTAACACTTTTATTCTTCAGTCTTCTCTCCTGTGAAATGAAGATAATATCATTTTCCTTGGGGTTACTGAGAGCTAAATAAGTCAACTATGTTATGTAGGGCATGCAATGTCTATTTTGTGTTCATATTCTTTAATTTCTGTTTATGCACAAACATAAATCTATAGAGAGGGTACATCAAAAAACACATTTTAACTTAAAAATAATTTAATTGTGGAGGCAAAGTTTATCAAGCTGTTTGGGGTGTGTATATAAATTATACATAGCATTCTACATTATGCATAATATGTACATATTTAAATATACAGAACCATAAGATTCAGGTTCTCATCTGTGGTTAATAAATTTATTTTAGCCCCTGGACAGCAAATTTTATAAATTACACTTGAGAGATGTTTTTGTTGAAAGCAATATGAATACATTTACTTGCCTCTAGTGTTGTAACACAAAACACTTTTAAAAAGATAAGATGGTATGTCTCTATATCTATGACTCTATGTCTTTCCTTAGGAGTTTATGTAAGTAATATTTTTCAGCTGAATTGATTAACACAGATGTGTGCATACCTATAACTATTTCAGAAATCATATGTAAAGAGAAAAGGAGGGACTTAAGGATCTACTGAGTCATGATTTTGCTTTGAAATTAAGATGAAATGCTAGCTATGGGTAAGAAATTCTCTCTTCAAAGGTCAAAAGCTTTTCTTGGTTTTGACATTTTTGATGACTTAAAGTGCAGTAAAATCTACAAATACAGATCTGCAGATCTTTGAAATGCTCCTAAAAATTCAAAGTACCGCCAACATTTTAAGCCTATCTCTATGCAGAAAAAAATAGCTAACCATGTTTTTGCCTCTTGCTTATGATTTTGGTACCTATAACACTGCCCTCTGGGAAAATCAACTCTGATTTGGGTGAGGTGAGTAAAGGAGAACAAAGAAAGGGGTGAGAGGTAGGAAATAACATTATCATTGTTGCTGATTTCCTATTTATATAGGAAAAAGGTCCTCCCCTGTTGGTTTTTCTGTTGTTGTTGTTTGTTTGTTTGCAGTTTGGGTCTGAGGCTGGGCTTGAACCACCGGCATATGGGGCGGGCGCCCTACTCCTTTGAGCCACAGGCGCCACCCAACCCTGTGGTTTTTGTATCTAAAATAACAAGCCAGGTAAAAACCTAAGAGATTGGGCAGGCTTCTCAGTGAAGAGGTGAAAAGCCCAGGCCCTCTGAAGGCATTTGACTTTGGGGACTAGGGTTATGACCTTATACCTGTCACCCTCTCCTTCTCCTCCCACTCCTGGATAACCCCCCAACAGCTGCTCCCACACATTGATGACTTCAGCCCCTGAATTACCTTCAGGCAAGTGAATGGCCTCCATCTTAACTCGAATTTTCCTTTAGCTATGTTTGTTTTTGTGCCTCCCTGTGTCAAAACACCATTAGTGGTTTTTAAGGTGCTAAATGGTTGGGTTCCCCCCCACACCTTACGTTACACGCAAAACACAGACAATGAGAAACAAGAACAAAACCCTCACTGTCTTAAAAACAATGTATTTGAAATTTCAGTGTGATGATCCAGTTAAATTTAGAGTTAAATTCAGTTAAATTTAAAGGAAATGGGGTTCTCTGCATTTTAAAATTTGTAACAACTGCTTATATGATATTCTATTTAAGGCAGACATATCACAATGTGTATGATAGAATTAAAGGCTCACTTATATAAATGGTTATAGCATACAACACAAACAGTGCTCTCAGAGGAATTGTTAAAATCATCTAATCCAACCTACTCACTTTTCAGATGAAGAAACTAAAAGAAATGAAGATATATTCAAAAGCAAAATCTCATGGATGTGTGCGTGTGCAAGCACGCATGAGTGTGTCCATGTGTGGGGGTGTGTGTTGAAATCATTCAGCTAGTATACACGGGTTTAAGCATAAAGGTTGTAAAAAATATTTATGTATTTATGTCCCATTGACACCACTACCCAGATTCCTCTGAGCACCCCACCCTATAATAGTCTCCTGTGAGCTTTGTAGGAGCTCTTGGACTTTTCACTGTCAAAACAACCTAAAAGTTAACCCCTTGCCAACAGGGAAGCTTTGAGAGTGAGGCCCCTGCATTGACAGCACATCCTTTGGCTTGGTTGATGTTCATGAAAACTGACGAATAGTTTTTAGTATCACTCCTGCATGCTGTCAATGACAGAAATTTAAATTATAATATTAGCTGTTGTGGAAACTTGTTGGTTTAACAACTGGAAGATAAATACATAAATATTGTTAACAACTTTCTGCGTAAACCGATGTATACTAACTGAATGATTTAAACACACACACACTCACATAGATGGCTAGCGTCTATTCTCACATTTCCTTTTTTCTAGCAATAATTCAGCACTCCCTACTCTCATCTCAAGGCAATCTTCTATCTTTCTTGGCCGATGGCTCAGGTCTTTAACCCAAAGGTGGGTGGATTGACTGAGCTCAAGAGTTTGAGACCAGCTCTGAGCAAGAGTGAGACCCCATGTCTATTAAAAATAGCCAGGCAGGTGTCTATAGTCCCAGCTTCCAGAGGCTGAAGTAAGAGAATCACTTGAGCCCAGGAGTTCAAGATTGCTTGAGCTATGATGCCACAGCATTCTACTGGGGGTGACAAAGTGAGACTCTGCCAAAAAAAAAAAAAAAAATCTATGTGTTATTTCTCACACAGTTCATGTGTCTTGGTAAAACTAGAGTACTCTCAGCCTCACAGCAAAGTCTTAATAGACTTCAAGTCCCAAATACATTCCACCTCCTGGCCATAATCACCAAAGAATTAGCACATCACCAGCCCATCAGGCTATTTGGTGTTTGGAAGGCCTGGACAGCATTGTTCTCTCTCAAGTCTCCTGCTGAAATTTGAAATCTCCTGGTTAACAAGGGAGCCAGTCTTAGAATAAAGTTTATATTGTGGGCTATAAAGAGGTAAGACCAAAAAAAAAAGAAAAAATCCAACTAATCCAACACAAAATGGAACATAAAAATGGAGTCCTTGCTTGCTGAGCCCCTAGTCACCCAATCCTGAAGTCCTCCCAACACCTGGGCCTTCCAAGTACCTGAACCTAAAAATTTATTTTATTGCCTAAGCCTGTTTGAGTGGGATTTTTTTTTTTTTTTTACTGGAAACCCCGAGGGACCAAAATTAGACACTACTTCCCTCACAAAGCTGTGTCAGGAGTCTCAAGTATGGCCCTTTAATTATACCACAAAGTAAAATTTCCCAACATATGTTCTGAAGGGCATAAATTCTTTTTTTTTTTTTTTTTGAGACGGAGCCTCAAGCTATCCCCTGGGTAGAGTGCCATGGCATTATGCTCACAGCAACCTCCAACTCCTGGGCTCAAGCAAGTCTCCTGCCTCAGCCTCCCAAGTAGCTGGGACTACAGGCGCCCGCCACAGTGCCTGGCCATTTTTGGTTGCAGCCATCATTGTTGTTTGGCGGGCCCAGGCTGGGGATTCGAACCCGCCACCTTAGGTGTATGTGGCTGGTGCCTTAGCCACTTGAGCCACAGGCGCCGAGCTGGGCATAAATTCTAAGAGCAGCAATTAGTATGGTGCTGGAGAGGAACCACTCAATAAACAAAGTTAGAGAGATAGAGCTGGATCATTAAAGAAAGATTTGTGGATACTCAAAACATGATTTTGATTTTTTATGCTCATTCAATACTTTTAAAACTTATTCAGTAGTACAATCTTCCCTGCTCTTGCCTGAAGAACTCTGTAAATCCATTAATTTTTCTTTGGGAAGAGCTTTGAAGCACAAAGCAGTGTCAAATCAGAAAATAAAGAACAACGTCTGTTCTTTACTTCCTCTCATCATTCACCTACTCACCACCTGCCTTGGGAAAGGTAGAGTAGGGGTAAGGTTGAAAGATTTAGTCAATAGAAATACAGGATACTGGGCAGCGCCTGTGGCTCAAAGGAGTGGGGTGCCAGCCCCATATACCAGAGGTGGTGGGTTCAAACCTGGCCCTGGCCAAAAACTGAAAAAAAAAAAAAAGGAAAGAAAGAAATACAGGATACCTAGGTAAATTTGAATTTCAGATTAATAGCAAATCACTTTTTTAGTATAAGTATATTCCAAACATTGCTTGGGATACACTTATAATAAAAATATTCTTTGTTCATCTGAAATTCACATTTAACTAAGCACCCTTGTATGTTATCTGACAATCTGAGGGGAGGGCAGGAAGAAGAGGTAAGGGGGTTATGGTTCACTTTTTGGAATGACTTTATGTTCTTTATGCTGGAAGATGGGGAAGATTATGCATGTGGGCCATTTTAGGGGTTCTTTGAACAGTTAGTTATAGAGGATCTCTTCAGCATCAACTCTCAAAACTTAAGTGATATCCATTCTTCCAGGATTCCCCCCCTTATAGCTAATCCCTAAGCAGAGTCCCTAAGCCTCTGTACCAGTTATCACCCCCTCATATACAACCCTTGGTCCATGGGTGTGCTATGCAGCAGTAAGCTCCTGGCTTGACTACCAAAGTGCTAATAAGCCAACTTTTGCACCTATTAAATACATCTTCCAGGAGGAAATCAATCTGTTAATAATGTCCTTGACATTCTGGAGACACACATAAGCTCTCTAAGTAGTCCCACTGAAGCACCTGCTTGCTGAGCTTGATGCAAGAAAATGAACTTTCCCAAATGGAAAATGGCTGCTAGTGGCCCTAAGGAACTCTCACAAAGCCCTCTCCTTATCCTCTGAAGAAATCTAAGCGTTATGGAGTCTGCTCCCAGATATTATGCTTGTACCATCTGCATATTGTGAGTTAGCAACTAACTTTGGAATTTTGCATTTATTTTATCTGGATGCCTAGTTGAAATTTCAATTTTAACATTCTGTTATATAGGTTTCTTTTCTGGGAAAATTCTCACAAGTTTTAATATAGCATGACTAAAGCAAAACTGGAGGAGGAATTGAACTGCCTTCCTAGACTGGCTGTCTCATACATGACCTCTACCCCTGACTATTTGCTGAAAATATCCTCCTTGCAAAAAGAAAATGGCAGAAATTTTAGGAGGCTAAATTATTGTATGCTTCCTGATGAAACTACAGTCCTCAAGTCAAACCTCAAAAAATTCCTACAGGAATTAAAAACATTTCTCTTATCTCCCATAGCATCCTGAAAAACTCTTCCACAGAGGTCTTTGCTCCTCCGGTTTCTAATCTAAGTAGTACCACATGGCAAGTCTGAGGTCTCTACAGAGAGATTAGGTTAGAGAAAACAAGGCTGTAAGTTTCTTGGGCTCTAGTACCCACAATAACCTCTAAACCAACCATGAATCTTTGGGTGAAAGACCTCCCCATCTGGCTAGAGACCTCATGTCTTACATGTGAAAGGAGGAAGTTGGACTCCACAGCTTCAAATGATCCTTCCAACTTGAAAATCCTTCCACTTTGATTCTAAGGTCACAGGGAGTAGGGCATGGATGCTCAACACCTTAGGTTAATTTTAAGAATTAAATAAGCCCTCACTGAAAGGACAGTGACATTAGCAAATGAAGGTAGATGATTTTGTGATAGGTTCCTAAGGAAAAGTGTTAGAGTAGTAAATGATCATATTTGGAAATAGAGAAGTAAGACTTTCAGCCACAGCAGACCAAGCCATTCGCACCTAGACAGTGGATTCCCCCAGACAAGTGGAGACCTTGGTATCACTTGTTCTCCCTGGTTCACTGGCCACATTCCATGTTCCACCAGGTTTGATTCCAAAGCCTATTACAACTAAGATATCCATTAATGGAATATCTCTCTCTCTAGATCTCTCTCTTTCTACTTCTATCTCTATCTCTCTCTTTCTCACTCTCTTGCTCTTTCTCTCTCCGTTGGATTGCCCAAAACTCTTATTTCACACTGAATATGCTTCTTATATTCTTTCATGGTCTTAGATGATGTACCAGGATGCCAGGAAGAACCAGGTGGCTTGTCAAAATGATAGTATCTCATGGGGTTACTTCCAAGGGGAAAACACAGGAAACAATGCAGTATTCTGGGGTTGGTAACAATGTAGCTTTTATCTATGCAAAAAAGAAGAAGAGAGAGCAATTTCCAGACCCTGAAGAATGAGAGCATGCTGCCCTCTCTCCCTATCTCTAGAGAGGTCAGGCAACTTGAACTAATCCATAGGAAAGTGCCAGGAGAATAAGTACATATACCCTCAAAGACAGTATGGACATTCTGGAGTCCTCTCAGTCCCTGCTAGTTGAAGTACTTTTTGAAGTGAGATTCTCTTTTGTTCCCAGTCTGTTGAAAGTTTACCATTACTGAGGAGAAACCAGAGTAGAAAATTCTTCTACCAGTGCATACTCAAAGCAACACCAGCTTTCTGAGGTGGGGTAGGTGTGAGTATATGCTAAAGTGATTCTTTAAATATGTTCCTCTTCCAGCAATTAAGATTTGGGGAAATAAAAAAAGAAAAAGTTCTAAAAGCTACTTGTTATTCTTTATAATTAAATATGTGAGAAATTGATTTTCCTTTGAATGCCCTCAGTGTAAATATACTTAACCCATAACCAAACTCCTACTAGATTTTAAACTGAAAGTCCACTCTTGAGCCCTCTCTTAAATGCCCAGCATTGTTTCAGGGACCTATTGGGGCTAAACTCCTTGCGTAGTCTTATCATAAAGCTATTTCAGTCTGGAGACCTTTGACTGTGTCCTACACCATCCAATAGATTTCTTCATTCAAAAATTCCATTTGAATTTATTCTATTAATTGTATTTCTCTGTAAATACAAATTCTCTGTAACCTGGATTAGCTAACATACGGCAAAGCACTTCCTTTCCTCACACTCATGCTCAACGACAGATGTGGCTGATTAACTGTTTCAAGTTCCTAGAAACTGTGAAATGTGGTACGAGTTTTTCTGTCAACAAATTCTCCATTGGCCCAGGGAATCAGCTTCTGGTTCCTTCCTCCTTTTAGTCCTTCCAGGTCTTTAAAAAATGATGTTAGTATATGTTATAAAAGCTTCCTTAGGGTCTATTGTTCTAAATCATTACCACACAGTAATATTTCATACCCCGTAATTAACCTACAAGTATTACTAATAAATCATGCTTCTCTTTCTCATGTGCTCCTGCTAATCTTGTTGCATCCCTGGAGTTAAGGAGTAGCCATAATTAACATTTATCCTGCAGGTAGGCCATGCTACTTTCTATAATACTTAGCAGAACAGTTTGTCTTCTTAGGCATTTATTATTTGCAACCTAAGTTAGAGTCCTCCTACTTCCAAGTGAGACTGGGGTTCAACTGGGGTAGGGAGAACACGTATAACAAATAAGGAGGTATATCGTTCTTTGTCTTATGCTTCAAAACTAATTAAATCAAATCCTGTAATACTAAAGCTAGAAAAATAATTTCTTGATGCTTAACATAGGTCTTTTTTTTTTTTTTTTTTTTTTTGCAGTTTTTGCTGGGGCCCGGCTTGAAACCCCCACCCCAGGTATAAGGGGTCAATAGGCACCATTAGCCATAGGCACCACCCAACATAGTTAATTTTTTAAGATAATATACTACACTTCAAACAAAAACCTGTCATACCTAATTTTGTCATACAAGATTAGCTTCAAAGTTATATAGATAATTTCTTCCTATTTCAGATTAATATGAGGGTACAGATGATTAGGTTACCTTGCTTGTTAGACAGAGTCCAAGTTGAAATTGTAATAATTTCTTGACTTTATCTTTTATTCATTTGTACTAGAAGTATTAACCATTACCAAGCTGAACATTTATGAGGCACTGTTCTAAGCATCGTTTATGGGCTCCTCCTAAGGTTTAGAAGTTGTCTGCAGGGCAACCATCAGGACACCATTCATGTTACCCCTGGATTGGGTGGATGGATCATAGATCTAATCTAGTTTGGTGTTTCTTATACCTTATAACGTTTTTTATTTCATACATTGATTTACTCAAATGTATAAGCATAATGCTACCTAGTCCAAATCCTTGGATATGCCTATTTTTAAAGAATTTGTATAGACAAAAATAAACATGCAGACTGAATTTTTACCTGTTAACTTGATTAAAAGTCTATTTCTTTAAAAAATGGATGCTTTCGTGAAAAGTTGACTTTTTCTGTCCTGTGTATGGGGCTAAACCAGTTTCTCCAATACCAAAGTTTCCTCTTCTAACACCCTTATTCTCCATCCTGTAGATCATGTCTTCAGAGGTTCACTTTATCCAGACTTATACGCTGAATTCTAGCAAACCAAAAAACTGTTCACGGAATATGACTAGTGACTAAACAACTCCCAAATGCTATTGATTTGCTTTCTTTTAGTAGATGTGCATACAGGAACAATAATAAAATCTCAAAAGAACCAAAATTATTCTTCCCACTCCTGCCTCATGAATAGCCTCCTCCTTCATAAACAAGTGATTATTTACAAAGCTTACTTAAAAAGTAGTTTAGATTTGAGTTTCATTTAGAATTTGTTCTGCCCCATATTTTGTTTTTCTCCTATGGTTTAAGAATAATTTTATTGTATATGTCATTTCAAGTATTTAAAACAAAGAGAACCATTGCAGTTTTAAAAAACAGAAAAACAACAGAGGAAAAAAGATGGCCCAGCGTATAAAAACAGTGATTCAAACAAAGGTCATCTCAGGTTAAAAAGGAAATCAACCTTGCAGCATAAGCAAAAAGATCTAAGATTGTACTTGTTGACTAAAAGGTGACTGACTGATAATTAGGAGAACAAACATACTTTCCTTCTGTCACTATTCAAAATACCTGTCTTTACATGTAGTTATGTAGAACCTTACCTTACAAGGGAAGATCACAGGTTACTACACCACTGCTTTTTCTTTCAAACTAGAAAGCATACTTGAGTGTTTTTTTTTTTTAAAGTGAAAAGAAATCCAGAAAGCCAAATAAGGGACAAGTAGAGAAAAAGAGGAGGAAGCCAGGTGCACGGCTATATTTCTGGAAGAAAGTCTTCTGAAGGACTTTTTTGTAATTTAAACCTCTTTAGCTACAGTTGAGGTTAACCTGAGCATTGCGTGCCATTCTTGAAGGGTCCAAGGGGCTGACTCATTTATTTCAACATTTCTCATGAAAACAAGAGGTGGCAGCTATCACCAGAGAGTCAAAGGTGACTGATCTCATTACTGAACTGAGGAGAGCAATCACACGCGAGGTTCAGCACCTCCCCACTCCCATAGAAATTCATAGAAGAGCAGTTATTTCCATCCAAGAAGACAGGTGGCAACTGAAAACACAGATGTGAAAAAAAGAAGAATAAACATCTTTTTCAAAAGTGTAAAATAGCAACAAAGAGTCGGGGTTGTTCTAGTTCCCACTTAGACACCAAGCCCTTAACTGTACATTACACGTTAAAACAGAATTAATTGCTGTTCTGTATTTTTAAAATTCTCTTTCTAAATGCATGACTTCACATTTAACTGTCCCAAGGAACCCCTTATAATTTACTTCCTCTCAAACAGGTGCAATTTTAATAGCTGGTTGTGGGCAAATGCCTCATGCCCACCCACGGAGCTAAGGAATGAGTGAGAAGAGTAGTGAGCCAGGGGATGTAGGAAATGATGCATGCCCTAAGAAAAACAGCAGAAAAGTCACAGGGCAGTGGGGCATGACTTTTGACTGGGCTTGACTTCATATACAGACACTAATGGGTTTTGGAAGGAAACAGCAATAACTTTGCACGAACGCTTTACTGGGGTGGAAGGGAAGATAGATATTTTTCTAAATACTTTACAAGGATACCTATTTCAAGACTTAAAACAATCAGTAAAGGCAAATTTTGTTATTCCAATGATAGGATTTGAAAGTTGAGACACTAAGTTATTGGAAAAGGAGAATAACAATGACAGGCCGACCCCATTGTCCATCTGGAGCCTGAATGTTTCAAAAGCACAAGTGTCTTCTTTGCAACTAGTAACCAATATTTTTGTATAACTTCAATTAATGAACCGTGTTCTTATATATTATTATATCTCAATTTACCCTCAGAGAGGCACGGGTAGGCTGCTCTATTCGTAAGCTTGTTATTCAGGTGAGAAAAATGAGTCTTGGGGTGTTCTTGAGATCACTCATCCAGGAAGTGATAGAGCCATGACCAGAACCCAGCCTTGTGCCCTCAGATCAAACACTCTGCTTTTGCAGTCTTGCCTTCTCGCTTCCCTCCTCTCCTTATGATTCATGGGAAGTCTGTGAGGTCCTGGAAACTCTCACACCCACCTGCCACCTAAACCAGAGCTTCAGGTCAGTTTCACAGCTTCCTCTCCTGGTAAAAGACAAAGATCCTTCAGGGAGATAGCACTTGAATCTTTCATCAGTCATTTGCACTTTAGTATGTTAAAGGATCTAAGATGAGTCTTTTGTTATTTTTAATAGACATTATTTTTTAGAGCAATTTTAGATTCACTGCAAAATTGAGTAGAAGGTACAGAAATCCTCTATGTATTTCTTACTCCACAAATGCACAGCCTCTTCATTATCAGCAGCCCCCACTAGAGTGGTACATTTGTTACACTTGATAGACCTACACCGACACATCATAATCACCCAAAGTGATTCACAGTTCATAGTATACACCAGATTTACTCTTGGTGTTGCGTATTGTACAGGTTTGGATGACGAATTGTATCCATGTTATGGTATCACAGAAGTTTCACTGCCCAATCCTGTATGTTCCATCTAGTCATTCCCCTGCAACCACTGATCTTTTTACTGTGAGGTGATTTTTTGATAGTAAGAAAAAAATGAAAACTAGAACAACAAAACCAAAAATACAGAAGATGAAGGCATTCAGTACCTAAGTTATATTGGGGTGATGTGAGTGGGCGAACTGAAGACCTAGAGAGAACTTGCGTGACTTAGTAAGTTAGAGACATGCCCTGCTCTGCCCCACTCATCCCCACATCTTGCTAAAGACTCTGCTCCGTGGGTTTAGACATTTTTTTAATGGTGAAACCCTGTGATGAAGTACACGCTTATGTTTATACACATAATATATTAAGTAAGAATGTAATTGACAACCTTATGTTACAATGAAGTCTTCACTGTTTTAATGAGAATTATACTCCCATAGGAGCCTCCCCATCTACTTCAGCTGTTGGGAAAAAGAGAGAAAAAAAAGAAGAAACTGGATCTCTCTCAACTCTTATGTCAAGACAGATTTCTGGTGCAGGGATGTGCTGGCGCTGGCATACCAGCTGGCAAGAGCCGGTTGTGCACATCTTTTCCTGACTGCGTGTGAAGTCACATTGGTAGCTTGAAATTGGACATGATGGGAATATTTATACTTCAGAAATTGGCAAATGCTACCAATCAGTTTTTTTTCTTGCTCTTGTTGTTTTGAGAGCCAATTTTTCAGTCATCCCTGCTGGAAGGGAAAAAAACATAAAAGATATAAATGACAAGATAATACAGAAGTTATTTTATTAGTAATTTTAGATGTAATAAAATTTATTATAAAATCCAAAATATTTTTAGAAGATACACTTTACTACAAAAAGTAAAAATCGGCTCGGCGCCTGTGGCTCAAGCGGCTAAGGCACCAGCCACATACACCTAAGGTGGCGGGTTCAAATCCCCAGCCTGGGCCTGCCAAACAATGACGGCTGCAACCAAAAAATGGCTGGGCACTGTGGTGGGCGCCTGTGGTCCCAGCTACTTGGGAGGCGGAGGCAGGAGACTCGCTTGAGCCCAGGAGTTGGAGGTTGCTGTGAGCTGTAATGCCACGGCCCTCGACCCAGGGGGACAGCTTGAGGCTCTGTCTCAAAAAAAAAAAAAAAAAATTTGTTTGAAACAGAAAAGGGCCAAGAAAAAGTACAAATTTGATAAAGAAGATGAGGTGATACACCATATAAGATATTAAGCCTTAATATGAAGCTATAATCAACACAATACACATTATTAGCAAAGGAATACACGGGTGAACCATTGGAATAGAACAGACAGCACAGAAACAGATCTGCACAAATATGGAACTTTGATGGATAACAGAACTGTCCTTGCAGATCAGTGATAAAAGAATGAACAATGTGATAAATGTTGCTGGCAAAAGTGATCATTTGAATTTTTTATTCAGTTACAAAATTAGAACTATATTTCATAATAGATGAGAGATAAATTTCAGATAGATTAAAAACCTATACATGAAAAGCAAAAATTTTAAAGCTTTAGGAAAAATGTAGAGTATTTTCTAACCTCATAATAAGAAAGTATTTCCTAAATAAAATATAAAACACAAGAACCACAAAAAATTGATAAATTTGGCTACATTAAAATATAAAGCTAAAACCTCCATAGTTTAAAATACACCATATTTTAGAAGTGTAAAGACATACCAAAACCATAAGATATTGGCAAGGCATAAAATAGTACTAATATCCGGAATATATAAAGAATTCCCACAAATAGGAAAAAGCAAACATCCCAATATAGAACGAATGATGAGTATTAACTGGTAATTCACAGGAGACTCAAACAGCCAACAAACATGAAAGAATTTCCAACTTTACTAGTTGGAATGTGGAGCAAGAGGAATTCTCATTTTCTTGCTGGTAGGATTGTAAATTGGTACATCCATTGTGGAGAGGAATTTGCCAGTGTCCAATAATTCAAATAGCACATAATACATGAACTAGTTGTAACTCTACCTTAGAAATACCTTCCAGAGAAACCCCTGTGTATGAGCACAGTGACACAAGAATATGAATGTTAATGCAACATTGTAATAGCAAAAATTTGGAAACCACTTATATTATGGAGGAATAAATAAATTATATTGTATAATATGAAACAGTTAAAACGAATGAATTATATAGGGCTCCATGTATAAATAAGTATATATCTCTTAAATGTAATGTTGAGTGAAAAAGTTACCAAAAGTTACACACACACACACACACACACACACACATATATATCTTAAAACCTATAATATCATTTGCCATTTAGGGATCCTTACATATTTACACACACACACACACACACATATATATATCTTAAAACCTATATATATACACACATATACATATATATATACACACACATATACATATATATATCTTAAAACCTATAATATCCTTTGCCATTTAGGGATCCTTACATATTTAATAAAAGCATGAAGACCCTACCTGGAAATGGTAAACATTTTCAGGAAGATGGTTTTCACTGGCTATGGATCAAAGAGGGGAGTATAATCCTGGAAAGTTTACAAAGGCAGCTTCACCTGTGTTTATACTTTTGTATGTTTAGATTTGATGGTAGATCCATGGGCATTTGTTGTATTACTTTCTATGCCTTTTTGCATTTTTGAAATTTTCCATAGGAAATCAAGGTTAAGTAGGTTTAGTCTGGCAGGAGCCTGGGATTGAAGCTGGCTGTCAGAAGAGGCATGTTGGAGTGGGGGCAGGGGCAGATTCTGAGGTGAATGGAGTGCCCTTGATCGCACTTGAAGTCTCAGGAGCTCTTGAGGAGTTTTAACAGGTGTGGAGACTGCGTGGAGGTGGGAGTCAGAGAGATGCTGCACGATTCCACTGCGAGATAACAGCTGTGGAGCCAGCCCTCACTAGGCAGCCCTGGCTTCTAGACCCTGGTAATAGTCCTGTCTCTCCAGACTAGGGAGGTGACAGCTTCCAACAGTTACTGATCCTTGTGTTACATCATAAAATCCTTCATCATTTTAGGTTTCTTTTCTTTCTTTCTTTCTTTTTTTTTTTTCTGAGACAGAATCTCACTTTGTCGCCCCTGGAAGAGGGCTGTGGAGTCATGGCTCACAGCAAGCTCAGACTCTTGGCTCAAGTGATTCTCTTGCTTCAGCCTCCGAGGTAGCTGGGACTATAGGCACCTGCCACAGTGCTTGGCTATTTTTAGAGACGGGGTCTCACTCTTGCTCAGGCTGATCTGGAGCCCGTGATCTCAAGCAATCCACCTGCCTAAGCCTCCCAGAGTGCTTTTTTTTTTTTTTTTGACTGTGCAGTTCAACTTTTTGTTTTAATAAAATCAGAATATGCACAGCACATGCAGTGCTAGCATCTAAACTAATACAATAAGCAATTACTAAAGCTACAGTGACTTGAGGTTCAATCTTTTACATTCAGCAAGTTTAAATCCACTCTTACAATTTTTTGAA
>CAUYTI010150030.1:0-18298 GCA_963575145.1 Galago senegalensis | reverse complement strand
TCTCATAGAGCAGGATAGAAGTGTTAGAGAGCCAAACCTCTTTCCTCTTCTCCTGAGATCTACCCAAGTCTGTGCTCAGGGTCTCTGGCTTATATAGGGGCAGTTGTCCAATGAGCTTTTGGGTCTTGAAAATAGACTAATCATGAATAGGTTTTGAAAACGGACCAATCAGGGATGCACTGGAGGAATCGCCAGAAGTCCACGTGAGGAGACAGCACGGCGTCAGTGTCTTTCCCGGCACGTGTTTGGTTCTTTTGGCTACTAGAGCCTCTGTTGGGGGAGGGAAGCTCCCCCTTTTGCTCCAGCCTGCTGGTTTCTGTGCCAGCTGCTGCCAAGGCAGAGCCGGCAGGTCCTCTAGCGCCACTCTACTGGAGCCTCTGGTGGGAAAGGGAAGCTCCCATCCTCTTGCTCCAACCTGCCGGTTCCTCTGCCGGCTGCTGCCACCAAGACAGAGGTGGCAGGTTCCCAAGCCCCGCTCAGCTGAGCTGGCTGGGGCGCCACTTTTCCAGTATCATATTATTTTCTTTATTTTCCTTCTCTGAGTTTGGAGATTGTCTTTTGATCTACATCCCAGTTCTTCCTACAGTAGTATCCTATATGATGCTAACCCCATTGATTTTCTAATACAAATTATTATATCTTTCAGTTGTAATTGTTTTTCTTTTAATTCAAATCTTCTTCTGTTGTTGAGTGCAATGACATTATCAGAACTCACAGCAAACTCAAATTCTTGGGCTCAAGAAATCCTCCCACCTCAGACTCCGATAGTCACCTATAGGTAGACTATAGGTGAGCACTCACCACCACACCTGGCTAGTTCTTCCATTTGTAATAAAGATGTGTCTTGCTCTTGCTCAGGCTGGTGTCAGCAATTCTCTCCTCAGCTACCCAGAGTGCTAGGATTACAGGCATGAGCCACTGCAACCAGCCAAATTTTTTATTTTATTTATTTTGTAGTTTTCAATTTCTTGCCAAATTTTTAAATCATGATTTTTATTTCCTTGAACATATTAAAATTCATATTTTGAAGTCCATCCCTGATAATTCCATTGCTTAGATGTTCTATGGATCTGTTTCTATTGACTGTTGAAAGGTTTCCATTCAAGCTGCCTTGTTTTTTCATCTCTCCAGACATGTCTGATTAGACCTCAGCATCGTCATTTTAAAGGAAAAAATCGGAGCAACTTGCCAAAGGGCATGTGTCAAAGTGAGGATACTCCCCAGATATCTCAGACTCTGAAATGAAGGTTTTAAAAGAACATATAGTCTTAGTTCTGCAACATAATCCACCCTGAAGAAACTGCCCCTAGGAAGAAAATATTTATAATATTAAAAAATACAGTCCCTTTCTGCTATTAGTAAATTTATTTTCCTCCTATTATTCCAGAGTTGGAAGATCTGGCAGTTCCCAAGTTCAGCAATCTTTCTGTCACCGAGTACTCTGGCTTCAATGTCAGGGTGGCTTCTCGCCCTTGACGATGGCAGAGGAAGATTCTACTCCTGAGCTCTAGAAAAGGCAGAGTCACTGACATTATGAGAAGTGAGAAAAGCAAAGTGCCAGAACTCCTCTCCTAGCCCAGCACTTAAGGAACACCTCATAGTCACCCCCTCTCCTCCTGACAGTTGAGATCAGTTAAAGAAGGAAAAGAAGAAGGAAGACAATTTTTAAATGGGGAAGAAGAAGAGCAATTCCACAACTCCTTCATTTCTGTTTTTCTTAGAATAACATTCCCTGCTTCTTGGCATTTACAGAGAGAGGTTTGTCCCAATGTACAAACTCATGCAGCCAAGCAGAAGTTTCAGTTTACCTAATGAGTCTTAGAAAGCATGGCCTTAATTGTTTAAAAAAAAATTAACAGAGTTTTGTACCTAAATCACACTTCCTGCCAAAGGAACCAACTGTTCCCTTCCCACTTTTTCTTCTTCACAAGCAACATGTGTGCAAGCTCCTCACTGGGCAAGATGGGTTCACTTGACAAGTAACACAGACAAGGGGCCCACATCCCGGAAGGAAAATCCACTGAGCAAATGAAATCCTGGCTTAGGAAGGCACCAAGCTCCACACTTTGGATTTTTATGATTATATTCTGAAAATTTTTATAAAACAATATTTATTGTTCTTGAGTTGAAGATTTAGCAAAAAAGGATAAATAATGATCATAATTGCAGTAGGCTGCTTCTAAAACAGCTCTCAATGATCTCCACCTCCTGGTATTCACTTCCTGGTGGCCGGGATCCAATAACCTGCTCCTAAGCAATGGAATACAACAAAGTGATGGTGTCACTCTGCCCTCTTTTTCATACTCCTCCTTGCTCTCTTGCTTGCTTTGATGAAACAATCTGTCACGTGTGTGCAGAGGGGACACAAGGCAAGGAACTGAGAGAGGCCCCAGGGCACTTTTACCACAGGCTACCAGAAAGAGAATGCTGCCAACAACCATGGAGGGATTCTGGAAGCAGACCCTGCCCGGTTCCATCCTGAGATGACTGCAGACCCAGCAGACACCTGACTGCAAGTCCACTTGGCCATACCTAGATTCCTGACCCACAGAAACCATGAGATAGTAAGTGCATGTTTTAAGCAATTAAATTTTGGGGGCAACTTGTTACACAGCCACAGCTAACTATGCAGATGTAATGGATAACATGCATTAAGACTGACTTTGTCCGTGCAAATTGTATGTTTAATCCTTGCAACAACACTTATGAAAGTAGGGTTATCTCCATTTTGCAGATTAGGAAATTAAGGTTTAGGGGAGGTCTATGGTGTGAGAGGTTCAAGAATGCAAAGTTTTATAGGACTTACAAGGCTCTGCTCTGAAAGCAGAGATTTAGAATATTCCTCACTCTCTGGGCTGTGAGAAGGAAAAGAGATTATGTTGCTTTAACTGACAAAGCCTACTCAAGAGTGACTTACGCTGTGGTAATAAGCCTAACGCCAGCCAGTGAAGTTAACATGGAAAGAGCTACCTACAGTGCAAAGCAATAATTCAGTCTAAGAGTCAATCTCTAGGGAAGATATTACAGCATCCAAGATCAGAAAGCAGAGAACTAGAGATTTCAGAACTTGCTTTTAAGATCTCATTATAGACACTCCAGAGTAGCTTTGAGTAGGTCCTTGTGAAGGGATGCATCATTTTATTAAGTGCCTTTTCATCTCCTTAGAGAAATTCTCCTGCATTGCTATCATTTCCACACACTGTGACTCACTAGGGAATCCAGCACCAGGTTGCACCTGTTTCAGTTACTCCCATCTCACCTGCCTCCACACAGCCTTTGTGGGGGCCTTGGGAGCTGTGATGGGACACTTTGGGGGAAAGAGAAATGTCCTTCCACCCAGCAGGTGGGCCACAGCTGGATATTAGCGCCTGGACCTGCGTATGCAGAGGGAGGAAGTGCGGACCCAACCCAGGGAACTCATTTCCTCATCTCTCAGCTTTAGATAATCCTATTAGCCCTTCTTATAAAACAGTTCTAAAGAGGGGCTCATTACATTGATGCTAAAGCATGAAAGAACACTTGAAATAGCAAAGTCTTAGATGCAAGGCAAGGAAACAGGGGTGGTGAGCCCACCCCAGCGCTCTGCAAGGATGTGCTGTTGGAGACCACCTCATCTCAGGGACCACCTTCATCTGATGCTCCCTTTCCCACCTCGCCATCCCCTTTCTAAATGGCCTCTAATCACACTCCACTATGTCAGGGCTCTAGCATCCAAAGGTCACTCACAGTGCTTTCCCACTGTTAGAACTTGATGACCCTTACATCATTTCTACCACCACAAGGAGGCAAAATTAAACTTTCCATGCAGGTGACAGGCCAGTTATGTGTAGAAAGAGCTCTGGAGACATCTCCCAGTCACCTCTTCAATGTGTCACCCTCAGGTAAGCACATGCCTCTTTGATCCCAGCCACGGCATGTCTGGGATGAGGGTTAGAAACAAAGCAAGGACTTCTGGCATCTATTAAATAATATCCCCCCAAAGCATATGGAAACCTTTGGGTATGCAGGTCACTATGAAAATTTTGAGACAGACTGTGTTATGGTCCATTATTTCACTTCCAAGGAACGCAGTCGCCAGCATCCTTTCTGATTCGTCCGTGCAGTTTCAACTTACTCAGCTAACCGTGTTGCAGGTATGGCTTCATTTGTTTCCATCTGTGCAGTTCCCATTTCTTGATTGTTGTATATTTCAGAACTTTCATAATAACCCACATAGGTGATTTTCTTCTGGTGAGAAAGTCCCTCATAAGATCCTCAAGGTAAAATATGAGCTAAATAGCTTTTAGGTCTGTTGAATAGGAAGACATGTCGTAAGTGAGCCCTGTTCTACAAGGCCAGCCCCCATGTTCCAGGCTCCCGTCCTCATCTCTGCACATCTCATACCAACACCAGGTCCAAACCCTGGGAGGCCAGAGCTACTACCGCTCACACTTCTCACATCCACTCACTGCTTGAGCTCAGAAGTTACAGATTCTGCCTAATCTTCTGCTTCCCTACTTCCTATCCCACCCACCAGGGCAACTCTGCAGAGCTTGTCAGTTAAGCTGTCTTTCAGGGCAGAGGCCCCAACAGCAGTGCTCATCCTCATGGGGTGACCCACACACACATGAGGGCAAACACACAGCTTTGAACTCAGAACTAGAGTTCAGCCAAGTACCAGCTCCTGCACCACTTGTATGACACTGGGAGGGAAGGACACGGCTACTGTTTGTCAACTCCAGCACAGCCCCACATCTCAACCCCTCTCCCCCAGAACTCCTGGCCCAGTAAAGAACACAGACGCATGAGCTGGAAAATGCTATCCACTGTGGTAAGTGCTGGGATGGACACAAGGGACCTCTAACCACCCTCCCCCCTGGAGAGGCAGGGGGGTGGGGAGCAAGACAGCAGCAGGAAGAAGGGTAGGAACATAGGAGTAGGGAGAAGGGAGGCCATCCAGGCAGGTTGGTTCAGTCAGAAGTTTGAGGCTTTGCTCCCTGGGAGCCAGAGATGCCAGCACCTACCAGGAACGCATGGGTGGGGGGCCTAGGGCTGGCGTGTACCAAGCCCTGTCTGTTTCTCCTTGCCCCTCTCCTGCCCTCAATCCTAACCCAGAGGCCCTACCTCCCCACATCTGAATTCCTGCCATTCCCCAATGGAGATCTAAAGCACACGTGCACAAAAGTATGCACACACATGCACACGCACATACGTGTAGTCAGACACACACATCTGTGAACATGCGTGCACATGCATATAGCATGCATACTCAGTGCTGCACTGACCCCACATGCTCTGCCCTGGATTATCCTAGGACCGCCTTGGCCTGCACTGAGAACACCATTTCCCAGGAGTCTTTGCTTCTCCACAGGCTCAGGGTTGGGGATGGTCAAAAGAGGACTCTGCAAGAAGTCAAAGCACATGTCCCTCTCGGGAGGTCTTCAGCACAAAGAGATGAGAGGTTCCTGGCAGAGTACAACTTGCTCCCACTCCTCTCTCCTGTGTCAAACTCTTCTCTCGACAATGACCAAGCCACCCTCCCAAAAGGGCGCCTTGGCAGTAGCTGGCTACAGGCGCCCACTCCAGCTCCCTGCTGCAGGCTTGCTCCACCGCTGGGCACTCCGGCCACTCAACACTTCCCTGAGATCGCCAGTGCATCCACCATACCCAGGCATCTGTTTCGAGATGTTTCTCTGATCTTCCAGCTCCTTCTGCAAGGCCTCCCTTCCCCAGCTGCCATGCTGATATCAAGTGCAATTACTGGGATGAATCCTTTTCCTATAACATTCCTGGTAGCACTGGCTCCATAAATGAGCCCCAGCTCATAACGATATGCCCAGCAAGGAGAAATAACCCAGGATGAGAGGAATAAACATGCACTGGCTAAGAGGTGAATCCTGGTAGGAATGACTGATGTCAGATGGTCTAACTCAGTAATTTTCAACCAGTATGCCACAGCACACTGGTGTGCCATGAGAGGATCTTAGGTATGCCATGACAGTTTTTAAAGATCATTAATAAAATTATTTTCAAAACAAGTTTGAAGCACAGTAAGTATAATCTTTTTTTACTCTTATTTTGGGGTCAACATAATTTAAGTGTGCCATGAAAGTTTAACTATATAGGTTCAGGTATGCCATGAGATAAAAAGGTTGAAAAACACGGGTCTAACCACAGCACAAAAAGGGTACCAATTTGCCAGAACTGACTCTACAACACAAGTGCCAAGGCCAAGGATGCTGTCGGTCACTCTGTAAGGGAGTTTGGACTCTGTTCTAAAGGCAATGGGAACCAATGAAACCTACCCAGCAAAACAAAACTGGAAACTGAGGCCATTTAGGTGTTGTTCCTTCATCAGCTACATTCTTATTGAGCACCTATGTGCAAGCATTATCACAGATGACAGCAACCTGAATCAAAGTACCAGAGTCTAGGTTACCAACACAAGATTCTACAGTGAAAGTCTGACTTACATTCTATGCTCAGTTCTATAGCGCAGACAGGACAGCTCAAAAATCCCAACTATAATAAAAGTCAAAAGTTGGCCCCTTCAGACACTCACAGATATGAATTAACTTCCCAGACCACCAAGTCCAGTTTCTGCGTAACACAGATAATTAACTGTTAGAGTCCTTCAGTCAGGACACACACCTTGGCAGACATCACTGAACTAAGTGCACATGTAAGCTGCACAGAGACAGGCGCTCAGTCAGGTTGTTTACAGCTGCTCACAACTTATCTCCCTCCTTGACTGTTCCAGTTAAATAATAATGTTTTTTTCACCCATGATCTATTAGGAGTCATCCTGTATTTATCTTCAAAGGTTAACTATATCAGGGCCCAGACTTGATTATGAGGCCTGACAACTAAGTTCAAAAACTCATCCTAGAAAAAGTACAACATACCTTATTGCTGATTCTCACTAGTCACCTTTGAAGTGTTCCCCTTGGCTATTTGGTGACTGTAGTGATATTCAGCAACGAGGTATGTAGCACTTTTCCCAGAATGAATTCTCAAACCTAATTGTCAGACCTCATGCAACAACAGCTCTGATGGCCATTCCAGAAAGAGAGTTCCAAGATTGCTCTGAAGGGCAGACAGGGCACTGGTGTCAGGGAATAGCATCCCAAGGGGAGTTCAAGAACTTCATTGTCCTAACAAGTATCACACTGTTTCAGGACAGACTGATGGAAGAAAAGGGGGGAGTACTTAGAGTAGGAGAAGCTGGGCCCTCAGGGTTTGCGAAAGCCCTTTCCCCATCCACCACCTTCCCCGTGGCAATGGAGCTAGCATAACCATCTCATGCTTTAAAGTTCCTGCAGCTCATTCCTGTGGAAATTAACAAATGTTGATCTCACTGAAGTAAAAAGTAGAACAGAAACTAGGAAGGGTAGGGACAGATTTTGAAAGGATACCAAACTACAGCCAGACAGGAGGAGTACATTCTATGTTCTACACCACTGCAGATGGGCATGCGTGACAGTAACGTACACTTTCCAACAGCAGGAAGGAAGATACTGAGTGTTGCCAACACAAAGAAGTGATGAGTGTTTGAGATGATGGACATGCTAATGACCCTGATCTGATCACTATGTATTGAAACATCACTATGTAGCTCATGATTATGTACAAAATTATACATCAATTAAAATAAAATTTAAAGGCTCAGTGCCTGTAGCTCAGTGACTAGGGTGCCAGCCACATACACTGGAGCTGGTAGGTTCAAACCCAGCCCAGGTCTTCCAGGCAACAATGACAACTACAACAAAAACATAGCCAGGAATTGTGACGGGCTTCGTTAGTCCCAGCTACTTGTAAGGCTGAGGCAAGACAATCGATTAAGCCCTATAGTTTGAGGTTAATGTGAGCTGTGACGCCATGGTACTCTACCAAGGGTGACATAGTAAGACTCTGTCTCAAAAAAAATTAATTAATTAATTAAATTTAAAAAACAGAATTCTTCTAATCATCTACCATTTCTGCAAATATTTAAAAGAGGCTTTACAAAATATAAATAAGAGTCATCAATGAATTTCTAGCTCAAAGGATTATTACAACCCTAACCTTCAATCTAATTTCTTTGGAGCTAAATGCTGAAATATTGCTCTTAACTGAGGAACTTTACCAGAAAACACAATCAGCCAAAGTCACAGCTACCAGAAGAACCCCACCATATGGCCTCTGGCTGGAGGGCAGCAAAAGCCCACTTTCCCTCCTCCATTGTCAAGTCTATTAGGGTCAGAGGTAGGACACACCAGTGTCTTTCCTTGGTTCAAAGGAGAGAAAGTGAGGTGTGGCTGCCAGGACTGGGGCTAGTCAGAGGCAGATTCAGATGTGGACAAACTCCCCACTAATGGCCTATATCAGAGCACTGCTGTCCGTACATGGTAAGCCCATGGAAATGCACTCTCTGACTCCGAGACAGCATCCTCCACTGCCCCCCACCTCAGAAGGAGCTGAAGGTCAACAAAGAAAACAAATGGTGGTAGATCAGCTCCTCAATCAGCTCTCGCTACTGCAGGAGATAACATGGCATCATGCAAAGGCCACGTCATTAACCCTAAAACACAGCCCCAGCTTACAAAAAAACGTCTCCCACCAGTCCAGTACAGAAAACTAGCCCGGAACCTGGCTGGACAATAGGAAGCTCCCGCCAATAGAACTTAAGACCAAGGTCACTGAAATGAACCTGGCCTAAAAGGTAAGTGCATGTGGCCAGCTAGGTTGAAAGTGTAACACAAAATGGTGACTGAGGGAAAATTAAACAGGAGACAGTCACAGACAGTGAGGCAACATGGAGCTACTAAGAGTCCTAGTTCCGAATCACGATTCTCAGTGAGCTATTAACAACACTAATCATGCTGTAAGAAATGATGATGATGGCTTGGCACTCATAGGTCAGTGGTTATGGCACCAGCCATGTACACTGGAGCTGGCAGGTTGGAGCCTGGCCCGGGCCTGCTAAACAACAATAACAACTGTGATAAAAAATAATAGCCAGGCATTGTAGCAGGTGCCTGTCATCCCAGCTACTTGGAAGGCTGAGGCAAGAGAATTGCTTAAGCCCAAGAGTTGGAGGTTGTTATGAGCTGTGACACCACAGCACTCTACCAAGGGTGACATAGTAAGACTCTGTCTCAAAAAAGAAAAAAAAAATGATGACGATGGGTAACATTCCATTTAGCTTTATTCTGGGCTATACTCTGGGTTCACTTGCATCATCTCATTTAATCTTGAACCCAGTTCTATGGGAGACATGCTATTGTGACCCCTAACAGTCAGGAAAATAGGCTCAAGGGTAAGCAGCTGGAAGCTGGTTTGTGCCCCTACACCCAAGCCTTCCACCTCCACGCCACACCTGCTCCTGCTTCCTTCTGGACACTGTGCAGGCTTCCAATCCTACGACAATCCCAGAGATACAGATAGGCATGATGGTGCACTAACTCTTCTACTTGCTAAACACACTCCATGTCTGAGCCATACCAGGCACTGTGTAGGCACTGGAGGTTCAGAGGGATATGCAGGGACCCTTCATGTTCTGTGGGGGATTGGTCAGTGTCAGGACCTCCTTTATATACCAACATCACTGCACACTTAAGTCTCTGATATAAAATGTTGAGGCATTTGCATATAACCTACAACATCTTCCAATTCACTTCAGATCATCTCTAAATTACTTATTATACCTAATACCATACAAATGATGGGTAAGTAGTTGTTATACTGTATCGTTCAGGGGATAATGACAAGTAGCTGAGTGCCGTAGTTCAGGGATTAGAGTGCTGGCCTTGCAAACCAGGGGCTGTGAGTTTGAGCCTTACCTGAACTTGATTTAAAAAAAAATCCTAAAAAGGAATAATGACCACAAAATTCTGTACATTTTCAGTTTAGTTCTTTTTTCTGAATATTTTTGATTTGAGGTTGTTGAATACACAAACATGGAACCCACAGACATAGCGGCTTGACTGTACTTATCCTATAAACACTTAAGATGCACAAACAGAATCTAGACATAGTGCTCTGGACCTTGTGGCCTCAATAGGGTATAGTTTTGTTCTCAATTCATCTTCATGACACAGAGTGTCAGCAGCCACACACCAGCCATGTGCAAGTGAGATGCTGAGGCCCAGGTGCGATTTACTCAGCAACTCATAGTTCTTCTCTAGTTTGTAAAGGATTATCCACAATACAAATAATCCTTCATCAAAAGTTCAGGGAAACTAAAACAATGGCCTTTCTTTACCTTCACCTGCATTCCCAAAGCTTTCTGGCTCATACATCAGTCCCACTTTTATTCCCATTTTACAGATAAAGAATCTGAGGCCCAGCATAATTCAGTCACACTACCTGCAGAAATGGAGGGAGGACCAGTTTGCAAGCCTCCATTTCCTAGTACTTCATTTTCCCACCACTAAAAGACCTTCAGTCCACTTCCTGAGTCCTAGAGGTCAACAAAGCATTGTAAGAAGAATCTCAGCACACTGGTCCACAAGGGGCCTTCCAAGCTCTGGAGGAAAATGCCCAGAGCCAAGGTCTCTGTCCCAGCCCATTTTCTGTCACTTGTAACAGAATATCTGAAACTGGGCAATGTATAAAGAAAAGTAATTTATTTCTTACAGTTATGGAGGCCAGGAAGTCCAAGGTTGAGGGGATGCATCAGGCTAAGGGCCTTCTTGCTGGCAGGGACTTTCTGTAGAGTTCTAAGGTGACAAAAGGCAGCACACGTGTGCTAACCCAGGTGTCTCTGTCTCCTCTTATAAAGCCACCAATGCTCCTCTTGAGATTGAACCATTAACCCATAAATGAATCAGGACAGGGACCTCAGGACCCAATCCATTCTCAATGGCCCCACCTCTCAACATATTGGGGATTAAGTGTCAACATGAGTTTTGGAAGGGACAATCATTCAAAATCAGTATCTCAAATAAAGCTACTTATTTCTCATAAATGAGCAACTTTGGTTACTTTTTATATTAAAATGGTTTTATGCAGATAAATATAGACAAAGTGATAACAGTGCCACAGCACCATCATTTTTTTCTCATGATGAAGTGAAGATATCAGTGAATGTTAGAACCATGAAATTCTACTTGTGGCTACCACAAGATCTATGTATATAAATCTCTTTAAGAAGTTTATCTTAAGTCAGGAAAGAAAATGTATAGTACATGCTTATCAAGATATAACCTGTCCCCTGTATGAATCACTGAATATTCTTAGAGATATTCTGGGTAAATATTCTATATGTTGTGCAAACATTCCACAGAGTAAGGATCTCTAAGCTGCTGTCATTGCACATCACTAATCATAAAGAAAGTCTGCAGACATCATTTCATATGTATATAAGGAGAACCTGTGCAAGCTGACCACCCAAGGGACTGTAACAAACTGGTCAACATACAAAGGTGGTCAACAGAAGGAACTAGGGCTGCTTTACTGATACATACATGTGGTGTATGTGTGGTCTATGAAAATTAGGTCAACTTAAGGAGGTGGTCAATGTAGGGAAGCTCTACTGTATTTGTTTATAAATTGCATGCATGTACTATTGGAAGTCCCTGAGTTACAAACATCTAACTTTTTGTATAACTCACACTTAGGAATGGAGGCTATTACAGGTAATATGTAAATGTACCTATTCCGACTTACATACAGATTCAAAGCTACAGAACCAATCTTGTTCATAACTGGGGAACTGCCGATTCCATACTAAAGTTTCACTGCACATACATGACTGCAGCTGCCCTCAGACTGCCAAGTTTCATAGTTCTGCTCATCAACGGGCCTCAGTGGTGTCAAAGAGCTGCAATAAAACAATGCAAGCACAGTGGAGAAAGGACTCTAGCTATGTCCTTCCACACAAGGGCTCGGGAAGAACAGAGAGACAAAGGTCCTATGTGAAGAGGAGACTGCAGCCATCTTTCCTGCAGGGACGTCTGCAAGGTGGGCGGCAGCTAGAAAGCAGAGACGAGCTGAGCCACGCAGCCCTACGCCAGCACTGCCAGGACCACATTCTCTGTCTTTCTGGGCCTGGGCTGGGTCACTGCCTTTGGGTCCCATGGGGCACTCTTTTGTTTTGTTAGATGAACCTTGGGACGTGTTGTGATGCCCCCCTAATTTCCACTAGCAGCTGGGCAGCAGGCTACCCCATATGAAGCTTGATCCCTCAGGAGGAAACATCCCAAGGATTTTATAGGTGAGCCCTGGTCACACCCCTCTCTGCCCAGCACCTTCACTCTGCCATTACACCATTAAACATACCATGTTTTTACTGGCACTAGCTTGAGTTTCTACTACAAGTGTTATTTCAATGCCCCAACCAGAACTTAATAATGTGTTGCTCTATCATTGCTGGAGAATGATACATCAATACAATGATTTCTTCTACCTGGAAAAGAAGTCGACATACTCAGTCCCAGAAAAATCACTATAGTCTGATGTCAGGGCTTTGCTGACACCAAAAACATCAGGAACGTCATTCAAAACATCAGGAACGTCATTCGGCCACATCATGTTCAGTATAACTAATGTGCACAGCAGGCCAAGGTCATGGCTTAATGGCAATGCTACACACACTCAGAATGTCCATAGAGATGGTCAGCTATGTGCAGCCCCTAATTTGCCAGGGAATGTTCACTTTTACATTCCAGCGCAGCATAACAAAACCACAACTGACTTTATTTTTAAAACAAAAATACACATGCTAGGAAAGATGATGACTTATTCCAGGAGTGAAATCATCATTCTGGTTTCAATTTGAACCCTTATGTCTGTTCACATCTTGACTGTGGGGAGCAATGATACATGGCCCCCAGGCCCCCCAGTTCCAGCTCAAGCAGGCAGGAAGACTGCAGTTAGATTGAGGAAACTAGGCCAAAAGTTTACAGATGATAATTTGGTCAGATGAACCAAAGGAAGTATGTTTCTTCACTTAGTGGTTTGGACAAATTCACAGGTCAAGAAAAATTTTGCAAACCTTCTGCGAACTCACAGTGCAAAACTGCTCTACTGCAATCTGACCCTATGACCCTAGCAGCTAATTTCAAACTTTGGTCTCATATGTGTAAATCTGGTATCTTACCCAAGTTAGCACAAGGGGACTTTCAAAAGTGTCTAAGCACATGCTGGCAAATCAGCTGCAGTGATCCCCTATTTTGTGTGCCACTGCCTGTTCTGTTCCCCAAAATAATCTAAGCATAGTTAAGAATGAGCTTCCAGAGCCCCAGTGAGTGCCAAGCCTGCATTTTCACATGCTGGGATCCTTCTAGGTGAATGTCTTTTTCTATTACACGATCCAAATGGCAAACTGTCTCGGCAGTGGCCGGTCAGGAAGCACAGGCAGCAGCGGCAGCCAGCATCCTGCGTTCTGCTGACCAAAGGGAAAAGAGCTTTGCAGCCTGGGTTTTCTGTTACATTTCATTTTGATCCTAGATCCAAACCACCCAGTTGTTTATGCTCCCTCAAACAAGGAGCCACAAGGCTGTCTGCCATTGACATGCTTTCTATATCTTCCTGCTTCACAAAAGCCAGAACACAGATTCTCCAGAAGATGATTGCCTCATTGCTAACATCTCCACAAAGTCACAAAATAGACTCAGTCCCTGCCCCATGGCCCATTCACATGAAACTTGTCTGCTAGCTGGGGTTACAGCTACATTTTATCTGGGACTCAGTTTGGGGAGTACAATGACCCAGTGTGAAGAGAAGAAAGAAGGAACAAGAGTGCCACTAGCTGGAGGCCCTGAGTGCAGCCTCCTCACACCCCCTTGCAGTTGGGGACCTGTTTGCTGCCTGGCAGGTTGACCCATGAAGTCTCAGTGTGTTGCTCACTCAGACTATCCCAGAGGAACAACTCAGACTGGCCTTCCCTACAGGACAGAATAACAGTCTATAACAATTGGGTTGTTTTTCTATGTAGTCCAAGCTATAAAAATTATAGGCCTTCTTTCTTCTAGACCAAGAGATCAAGATCTGGCAGCCATTCTTGGGAACAATTTTGGAAACCTTAATCCTAATTGTTTTATTCTTCTTAGTCATTCCTTACCTATTCTAATAAGGAAGACAATATTAAAAAAAAAAAGAACTCCAGTAATGGCAGAGGCCACCAGAGCCCTAGTGTGTGATAGGAACCACTTTGACAAAACTGGACCAGAAAACAATCAGAAAGAGTGGAAGGTGTGCAAACTATAAATTATGATAAATCCCAGCTCTCCACCAGTGAACTGTGTAGGGAAGCAGAAGTCTGTGTTGATGAGAGCCTGGAATCTGGGGTTAGAAGCCCTGAACTTAACTCTCTCAGGGGTGTCTCTGTGCTCCTGGGCCCTCATCTGCACAATGGGGGCAAAGGTGGAGCCTGCCTCACAGGACTGTGGCAAAGACTAAGCAAGATGGCCTGCCCACAGCACTTCGGACAGGGCTGGCACATGGCAGTGTCCAGTGAATGCTGGTTACTAGCCTGAGTGCACAGCCATTTAAATGAATAATGTACCTCTGTACACGCTAAGTATGGAAAGAGCTCCAAGAAACATGGAAAGAATAAAAGCCATATGCAAATCTTTAACAAGGCCTTAATTAAAAAAAAAATTGTGTGAGCACAAACACATAACCATGAAACAGTTTCTTAAAAAAAACATACAAGACATATTAGCAGTGATTGTACTAAGTCCATGATTTTCAACCAGTACTGTGAGAGGATCTTAGCTGTGCCATGAAAATTTTTAAAGATCATTAACAAGTTCAAAGCAAGATAATTATATTCTTTTTTACTCTTTTTTTTAATCAACATAACTTAAGGGTGCTGGAAATTTAACTATAGGTTCAAGTGTCCTGTGAGATAAAAATGGTTGAAAACCATTGTACTAGGTAGAGAAGCCGTCACCGTCCAGTCTGTACCTTTCTATAGCACTTGGATTTTGTAATCCTAAACAACATATTGTTTGTATTTATTTTCAGATGTTAAAAATTATTGTATTCTTCTTCAAGTTTCTTTTCACAATAATATTTTCTCCACATATTGCTATCCCCAAAACTTCAAATTATCAAAAGTTAAAATAACCATCACCTAAATCTCTGATTCTTGCCTCTGTGAGGTGCCACTAGCTGGAGGCCCTGAGCGCAGCCTCCTCACACCCCCTTGCAGTCGGGGACCTGTTCGCTGCCTGGCAGGTTGACCCATGAAGTCTCAGTGTGTTGCTCACTCAGACTATCCCAGAGGAACAACTCAGACTGGCCTCCCCTACAGGACAGAATAACAGTCTATAACAGTCTATAACTGTATTAATCAGAGTTACTATAACAAAGCTGATGGGAGGGGTGTGACTCAGGAAACTCACTGGAAATTGTGCACGATCCTGGGAATTCCTGGGAATGCTTCTCACGTGGGTGTCATCAGCTGTCAGGTTACATGTGCCATGTGTTTGGGGCGGGAAAATTCTTTATACTGTTGATCTAACCCTCCTTCCTCTTAGGAACTAATTACTCATATTCAAGCCATACCTGATTTTTTTTATTGGGGTACAATTCACATAAAATAAAAATTAACTGTTTTATCCACTCAATGGCATTTAATACAACCACCATGGCAGCAACTACTGCCCAGTCCTTCTATTTGGGCAACTACTCCTAATGTTCCTTTGGAACATTTGCAAATGTTCGAAAACATTTCCTTCCCCAAGATAACTCCATACTCTTTAAGTAGTTATTCCCCATTCTCCTTCTCAGTGCTTGGCAATCACAAATGTTCCTTTCTCCCTGGATTTACCTATTTTGCACATTTCTTATGAATAGAATCATATAACATGCGTCTAGTTTTGTGTATGGCTTCTTCCATCTAGCATGTTTTCAAGGTTAATCCAACAACAGCATGTATCAGTATTCCATTCGTTTTTATGTATAAAACCACAATTTGTTTATCCATTCATCACTAATGGACATTTGGCTTGTTTCCATCTCTGGGCCATTATGAATAGTGCTATTTGAGTATCTTTCTTCAGTTCTTTGTGGTATAACATATACCTAGGAGCAGAACTGCTAGATCACATAGTAATTCTACGTTTAACTTTTGAGAAAACACCAAATCACTGTTTTCCACAGAAGATACACCATTTTACATTTTTACCAGCATTTAAATTTCTCCACATCCTTGTCAACACTTTCTCATTATAGCCATCTTAGAGTATAAAGGGGTATTTCTTTATCGTTTTAATTTGCATTTCCATAATGACTAGTGATTCCATAATGATATTGAGCATCTTTTCATGTGCTTGTTGAGCATTTGTATATCTTCTTTAGAGAAATGTCTTTTCAAATCCTTTACTCATTTTTTAACTGAGTATTTTATCTTTTCATGTTGAATAGTAAGTATACTTTACATATAGATAGATATTAGTCTCTTATCAGACATCTGCTTTGCAAATTTCTTCTCCCATTCTGTAGGCTGTCTTTTAATTTTCTTAATATTGTACTTACTTTGATACACATACATTTTTAATTTTGATGAAGTCCAATTTATGCATTTTCTCTTTTGTTGCTTATGCTTTTGTTGCCATATCTAAAAATCCATTGCCAAATAGAAAGTCATAAAGACTTCACCCTATGTTTTCCATTAGAAGTTTCACAAATTCAGCTGTTATCCTCAGGTCCTTGATCCATGTTGAGTTAATATTTGTATAAATTACAGGTAGGCATCCAACTTAAACATGTGAATATCCAGTTGTTCCAGAACTATTTGTTCAAGAGACTATTTTTTTCCCTGTTCAATTATTTTAGCAGTCTTGTTGACTGTAAGTCAGCCACAGATGTGTGGATTTATTTTTGAAATCTCAACTCAGTGAAACCAGTCTATACTCACCCTTTCTTATGAAAGATAGACCACAACCATAGCCCAGGATGAAGGAGAGAAGTAGAGAGGGATGGAAGGGATGGGGGGAAGTTCGATGGAGGATAAACGACGGGACCACACCTATGGAGCACATTGCAAGGGTACAAGTCAAATCTACCAAGTATAGAAAATAAATGTCTTAACACAATAAATAAGTAAATAAGGTGAAAGCTATATTAATTAGTTTCATGTAAGCATTCCAAATCATATTTTAAAAAAAAACACACTGTATCCCACAAATGCATAAAAGTATTCATGCTCAATGTGTATATGACTTAATAAAAGGAAAAAAAAAAGGAAAGAAATCTCAACTCAATTCCATAGGTCTTATAGTTTTTTCTTTTTATTAAATGATAGCTGTGTACATTACTGCAATCATGGGGTGCAGTGTGGTGTTTTCATATACAATTTGAAATATTTTCATCAACCTGGTTAACATAGCCTGCATGTCATTTTCTTAGTTATTGTGTTAAGACAATTATATTCTACTCTTAGAAAGATTCACTTGTACCCTTGTAAGATAAACCATAGAAGTTATCCCTCCAATCACCCTCCCTCCACTCATTCCCCCCTCCCTTCTCCCTCCCCTCCCCATATACTTAGGCTGTTATTAGGTTATAGATTTCATATGAAAGCTATAAATTAATTTCATAATAGAGCTGTGTACATTGGATACTTTTTATTCCAGTCCTGTGACACTTTGCTAAGAAGAACACTTTCCAGCTCAATCCATGTGAACATGAAGGACGTAAAGTCTCCACCTTTCTTTATAACTGCATAGTATTCCATGGTGTACATATACCACAGTTTGTTGTTCCATTCATGGATCGATGGGCACTTGGGCTTCTTCCATGACCTGGCAATTATGAATTGGGCTGCAATAAACATTCTGGTACAAATATTTTTGTTGTAATGTGGTTTTTGGTCTTCTGGTTATATACCTAATAAAGGAATTGCAGGATCAAATGGCAGGTCTATTTTTAGTTCTCTAAGTGTTCTCCAGACATTTTTCCAAAAGAAACATATTAATTTACATTCCCACCAGCAGTGTAGGAGTGTTCCCTTTTCTCCACATCCACGCCAGCATCTCTTGTTTTGAGATTTTGTGATATGGGCTAATCTTACTGGAGTGAGGTGATATCTCAAAGTAGTTTTGATTTGCATTTCTCTGATAATTAAGGATGGTGAGCATTTTTTCATATATCTGTAGGCCATGTGCCGATCTTCTTTAGAGAAATTTCTCTTCAAGTCCCTTGCCCACCCAGAGATGGTATCACACATTCTCTTCTTGCTAATATGTTTGAGTTCTCTATGGATTCTGGTTATTAAACCTTTGTCAGAGACATAACCTGCAAAAATCTTCTCCCATTCTGAGGGCTGTCTGCTTGCTTTACTTACTGTGTTCTTGGCTGTGCAGAAGCTCTTTAGTTTGATCAGGTC
>CAUYTI010150025.1:0-10457 GCA_963575145.1 Galago senegalensis | reverse complement strand
TAATATGAGATGACAGTAAAATTTGCCACATCAATTGTACCTTTCACAAAAGATTTCTCTGTAGCTTGAGATGTTGTGTGATAGCATTTTACCCACAGTAAAACTTCTTTCAAAGTTGGAGTCGATCTTCTCAAACCCTCCGGCTGCTTTATCAATTACGTTTATATAATACCCCTCCTCCTTCATGATGATTCCAACAATGTTCACAGGATCTTTTTTTTTTTTTTTTTTTTTAAGTTTTTTGCCCGGGCTGGGTTTGAAACCCCCACCACCAGTATATGGGGCAGGCAACCAACACCATTTATCCACCGATGCCACCCAAAAAAAAAATTCTTTTTTTTTTTTTTTTGGGTTTTTTTTTTTTTTTTTTTTTTTTTTTTTTTGCTGTTTTTGGTCAGGGCTGGGTTTGAACCCACCACCTCTAGCATATGGGACCGGCATCCTACTTTTTTAAGCCACAGGCACCGTCCAACACTTATTAAGCTCTTAAGTATACCTGTGCTTTATATATATTGTTTCATTAAATATCAACTCTGTAAGATATTATTTATCCTCATTGCAAAGATAAGAAAATAAATTACAGAGAAGTTAAGTAATTTGACCCAGGCAATAGCTGATAAGACATAGAGCTAAACCTAATTCTACAACTTACCCTGAAAATGTTATCTGGAGCGCGTCAAAGTTCGTTTTCAGAGGTATAAGTCAAAAGTTTAAAGTGTTGCATATATTTTAAAAAGTAGCTTTTAGCTTAGCAAATGTAGCACAGTGGTTATGTGCTACTGAGGCTGTTGGGTTCCAGCCCAGCCTGACCCAGCTAAACAACAATGACAACTGTAACAAGAAAATAGCCGGGTGTTGTAGCAGGCACCTGTAGTCCCAGCTACTTGGGAGGCTAAGGCAAGAGAATCACTTAAACCCAGGAGTTGGAGGTTGCTGTGAGCTGTGATGCCACAGCACTCTGCCAAGGGCCACACAGAGAGACTCTGTCTCAAAATAAATAAATAAGTAAATAAATAAAATAAAGTAGTTTTAAAAAAGTGATTAATTACATTTGTTCATACACAATAGCATTCACTTCGCCACTATATTTACACTGATGGGCATCCATTTTTACAATTATTTTGAATAGTAATTTATTAGGTTTCATTTGCAAGATTTTCCAGCAGAAGACAGAATAAAAGTTTGTCAAGAATGAAGTCAGGCTGGTGTGGTGGCTTGTGCCTGTAATAATCCTTGCACCCCGGGAGGCCAAGGTAGGAGGATGGCGTCAGATCAGGAGATGAGCAAAAGCAAGTAGGCCCTGTTTCTACTAAAAATAGAAAAATTAGCTGGCCCAGTGGCATGTGCCTGTGGTCCCAGTTACTTAGGAGGCTAAGGAGGAGAATCACTTCCGCCCAGGAGTTTGAGTTTGCTGTGAGTTGTGATGACATCACTGCACTGTAGCTGGAACAACAGAGAAAGCACTTTTTATTTTCTGTCTCAAAAAAAAAAAGTCACAAAAGAAAGCAAAAGACATTCTTTTTTTTTTTGAGATAGAGTCTCACTATACTGCCCTCAGTAGAGTGCTGTGGTGTCATAGCTCACAGAAACCTCAAACTCTTGGGCTCAAGCGATTGTCTTACCTCAGCCACCTGAGTAGCTGAGACTACAGGCGTCTTCCTGGGCCTCCCAGAGTGTTAGGATTACAGGGATGAGCCGCAGTGCCTCTCCCCAAAGGCATTTTTTTTTTGGCCAGGGCTGGGTTTGAGCCCACCACCTCCCGCCTTCTGGCATATGGGGTGGTCCATTACTCCTCTGAGTCACAGGCGCCACCCCCCAAAGGCATTCTTAAAGAACCTCGGAGTTTCAGGTTTAAAAGGTACTTGGAGAATGTCATATGACTTGGTGAAATGTTTTGCTGAAATCAAAATTTACCTTAAAGAAATCATTCATATTTACCAGATTAGTGAAACCTCATTTTGAAAAGAGAAACAGATAAGTAGTGATTCCAGTGCATGTAGCTGGGCTCCATGCGATTGCTGAATTATTTTCTCAGTGATCACAGTCGGTTCAACGGAAGGAAAAGCTTGAATTTTTCTGGACTGTAATGTGAAGCACTCTGGATTGTGGTTTATCCAACTCCTTCTTTTCCCTCTTTTTTTATTTTTTTCTTTTTTTAGACAGAATCTCACTCTGTCATTCTGGGGTAGAGTGCTGTGACATCATAGCTCACAGCAACCTCAAACTTGGGCCTAAGTGATTCTCTTGCCTCAGCCTCCCAAGTAGCTGGGACTACAGGTGCCCACCACTTGCTTTCCCTCTTGAAAAAGAATATTTGCCCTTCTCCAAGATGCCCAGAGGCAGTCTTCTGTCATCTGGGAGTCTTTCTGGTCTCTGGGGCCTCAGAGCTCAAACCTGGGGAAACCGGCAGGGTGAGCTCACTCTCACTACCGTTCAAAGCCTTGCTGCTTACAGCAGGAATGTCCTTCCCTTTCCAGGATAAAGACTCCTGACGGTGAAGACGAAAACAAAATGGAAGCAAAATTATTGTGATTCCTCTCTGAGCCAAACAGTGGGCCTGTGCTTTTCTTTTCTGTGCTTCGATTCTGAGCCATAGACCTTTTGCACTCAGGGGTTTACTTCAGAAGCCTCTGGGCATAAAACTTTCCAAACGTGTTTCAGGTCTGTGCCCTCCTTCTCTCATCATCCTTGGTCGTGTGTCCCTGCTTTCATCTTCGGCTCCTGCCCCTTCAAAATCCGAGCACACTAGACAGCTGCTCACGCAGCTCTCTCTTCCCCATCCTCACCTTTTCTTCCTCATGCAAGTTTTAGTGATACAATCACAATGATCCCAATTTTGAGAGTGCCTCTTCTCCGGCGCTATTTCTTATTCTTGAGTCTCTATCCCTCTAATTGTACCTGTCTTGGAGTATTTTCAAATCTTTCCTAATCACTAGGTCAGTACCTGAGACCCGCCTTTTCCTCTCTCTGTGGGATTCCTTACATCTCCTTCCCACCTGCTCCCCAAGTTTCTTGTCATTTGCACTCTTATAAAGAATTATCTTCCTTAAAAAAAAAAAAAAAAAGAGTTATTTTCCTGACTAGAATTAAGTCCAGAGGGCAGCACCTGTGGCTCAAGGAGTAGGGTGCCAGCCTCATATACCAGAGGTGGCCAGTTCGAACCCAACCCCCGCCAAAAAAAAAAAAAAAAAAAAAAGAGAGAGAGAGAAAGAGAGAAATAAGTCCAGAAAGAACATCCAAATTTCACTTTAGAAATTCTAAGCCGGGGCTCAGTGGCTCACGCTTATAATCCTAGCACTCTGGGAGCCCCAGACAGGTGGATTGCTTGAACAGGAATTCAAGACCAGCTTGAGCAAGAGCAAGACCCCATCTCTACTAAAAATAGAAAAACTAGTTGAGCATCCTGGCAGGTGCCTATAGTCCTGCTACTTGGGAGGCTGAGGCAAGAGAATCACTTGAGCTCAAGAGTCTGAGGTTGCTGTGAGCTATGACACCATAGCACTCAACCCCAGGATGGCTGAGTAAAACTCTGTCTCAAAAATAAATGAATAAGTAAATAAAGTAAAATAACATAAGGGAAATTCTAATTACTTAAATTCCAGATTAAAAGGTAAATTCACTTATTTCAAAATTATTAAAATTTTGAAACAAAGGAAAAATTTTTTATTTTGAAATCATTTCTTTATTCTTACTAGAATTATATAACTATGTTCCTCTTAGAGTGTTACAATTTATAATATAGATTTAAAACCATGCATAGTTGTGTTGATCTAATTTAAAGACTTTGAAGCAAATTTTTTCTAATTTTTGAAAAATTTAATGGACACACTTAAAACTTTTGTGTCGGGATAGCGCCTGTGGCTCAGTGAGTAGAGTGCCGGCCCCATATACCGAGAGTGGCAGGTTCAAACCTGGCCCCCGGCAAACTGTAAAAGAATAGCCAGGTGTTGTGGTGAATGTCTATAGTCCCACCTACTCTGGAGGCTGAGGCAAGAGAATCACCTAAGCCCAGGAGTTGGAGGTTGCTGTGAGCTGTGTGATGCCACGGCACTCTACCAAGGGTGATGAAGTAAGACTCTGACTTACAAAAAAAAAAAAAAAAAGAAAGAAAAAGCCTTTATGTGTCTTTTCTTTTTTACTTATTTCTTTATTTATTTTGTAGTTTTTGACCAGGGCTGGGTTTGAACCTGCCACCTCTGGTATATGGGGCCAGTGCTCTACTCCTTTGAGCCACAGGCACTGCCCCTATATGTCTTTTCTTATTAGCTGTAACTAATTCTTTTAAAAATACTATAATCTTAGTTGCACTATGGGCAAAAATCACATTTATTTTTAAGAATCCTAACTAGATCATTTCCTTCTCCATTTTTTTAATGGCAGCTGTTTCTTGACCCTAACTTTTCATCAAAGTGGCTCTTGCTACCTTTATGTTGGAACAGGACAGCCTTTTCCAGACTCAAAGAGAGATGGATTTTGACTTAATAGTGCATCTAAGTGGTATGACTAAAACTCCCTTGGTTTGTGAAGTTACAGATGAAAGTCATACTCTCCCGGAAATGAATGTATGGTCTTGCAGTGCGTAAGGCACTGTGTGTGTGTGGCACATATAAAATCAGTTTGCCCCATGGAGAGGAACCCACCACCCTGTTAAAAATGGGTTTAAATGTAAGGGTTGCTATTGCACCCAACAAGAAGTCCAGTGAGCAGCTCCTGGTTGATGGAACAGCACCCCAGTATCACGGACCCACTCTCTTTCTTTCTCACTGCTCTGCCATCGCCAGAACAAAATAGTGGGTTAAACAAGGCTGGGCATCTTGTTCTCACTGAGCACTCAGAAGCAGGAGAGGAGGCGAGGGAATTTCTCCTCTGTCTTTCCTTTCCCTTCTCTGTGTGTGCACTTCTCTCTCTCTCTCTCTTTTTTCTTTGTGAGATAGAGTCTCACTATGTCACCCTCAATAGAGTGCTGTGACATTACAGCTTACAGCAACCTCAAACTCTTGGGCTCAAGCGATTCTCTTGCCTCAGCCTTCCTTGTAGCTGGGACTGCAGTTGCCCACCACAATGCCCCACTAGTTTTTCTTTTTCTTTTTTTGAGACAGAGCCTCAAGTTATCCCCCTGGGTGGAGTGCCATGGCATCACAACTCACAGCAACCTCCAACTCCTGGGCTCAAGTGAGTCTCCTGCCTTAGCCTCCCAAGTAGCTGGGACCATAGGTGCCCACCACAACACCCAGCTATTTTTTGGTTGCAGCCGCCATTGTTGTTTTGGCGGGCCTGGGCTGGATTCAAACCTATCACCTTAGGTGTATGTGGCTGGCACCTTAGCCACTTGAGCCACAGGTGCCAAGCCAGTTTTTTCTATTTTTAGTAGAGGCTGGAGTCTCACTCTTGCTCAGGTAAGTTTTGAACTCCTAAGCTCAAGCAATCCACCAGCCCTTGGCCTCCCAGAGTGCTAGGATTACAGGCGTGAGCTACAGTGTATGGCCCAGGACTTAGTTTTATATTAATCACTGTAGTATGTCTGCACAGTATCAAATTTGGAATCACGTTATATGTTCTAATCATATTTCATATAAGCAACCTGCATTAACTGGTTTGAGTTAACGATAGCTTTTGCCTGTAAGCCCAGCTTTAAGCTGATGTTGCAGCAAACCCATTGTACAGGTGAGGCTGTTTGTACATGAAAGTCAACACATTATGAAAGCTGTAATTAAGAAAAGACTATGCTCAAGTCCTTTGCTTATTTAATTGGCAACGAAATGAAAGTGCTTGAGAAAAGCGTAAACTCTACATTTGGCACAAAGCCTTTAGTAAGTATGACTTATGGATGATTTCTTTGTTTCATTCAGGAAATCTATCAGATGAGAACTTTCATCTGGCTTCCATTCCCACAGCTCCACTGACCCAGCGCTCACAAAGTTGGTCAGTGTCATCTCTGTTGCTGAATCCATTGTGTGCAGTTCAGTCTTGCTCTTACTGGCTGTGCCCGAAGCCCTGGACCTCTCCCAGCTGATCCTGTCCTGTCTCCCAGCTTCTGGGACCCCAGATTGTTCTAGTTCTCCATTTCTCTCTGTTTGCTCTTGCTGACTGCTCCTTACATATCAGTGTCTGTGGTTCTCTCTTCTTACTCTCATCTTCTCCAGTGAGAAGGACCATCCAACATGCTCTCTCTCACTCCTGTGTCTGAGTCCTTTGCCTCTTTTCTGAGTTCCAGACCTACCAAACAGCTCCATTCAATGTCTGACTTCTATCACAGATTCTTTTATTTATTTATTTATTCATTTATTTATTTATTTATTTATTGAGACAGAGTCCCGCTCTGTGGCCCTCCGTAGAGTGCCATAGTGTCACAGCTCACAGCAACCTCACTCTTGGGCTTAAGTGATTCTCTTGCCTCAGCCTCCCAAGTAGCTGGGACTACAGGTGCCTGCCACAACACCTGGCTATTTTTATGTTGTAGTTGTCATTGTTGTTTAGCAGGCCTGGGCCCAGGTCGAACCTGCCAGCCTTAGTGTATGTGGCCAGCACCTTAACGACTGAGCCACGGGCACCAAAGCATAGTTCAGACTCTTATGTCAAAATATTAACCCCTTGGCTTCCCCTGAGGACAGTTTTTTCTCTAACAGTCACTACTTTTTTTTCCCTTTAAATAGAGACAAGAGTCTCGCTATGTTGCCCAGGCTGGATTTGAACTCCTGGGCTCAAGGGATCCTCCTGCCTCAACCTCCTGAATAGCGAGGACTACTGGTATATGCCACTGTGTCCAGCTTAGTCACTCTTTTTAATGGATAACACTACTGTCCACTGGCGTGGGTCATTAAAGAGAATTGTTTTAGATTCCCTCTTCAACAATCTTTCACCCCCTAGGCTAGTGATTTATGAAGTTGTCTTTATTTTACTTTGTTGATAGTTTACTGGAATTTTCTTCTTTCACTCCATCCCTTCTGCTACTATTGTAGTCAGGAGCCTTACTATTTTCTAGCCTTCAATATGAAGGCAGCCTCCTGGCTGTTCTCCCTACCTAGGCTTGCTCTGCCCCAGTCCATTCATCACAGTCTCCAGCATGATCTACGTGTTTAAAGTACAAATCCTATTATTCCTCTTCCTTGATGGAAATCCTTTAATGCCGCCACATCACCTTCAAGAAGGTTCAAATGCTGTAGCATGGTACACAGCAGTGGTCCCCAACCTTTTTGGCACCAGGGACTGGTTTCATGGAAGACAGGTTTTCCATGGACTGGGTCAGGGAAGGGATGGTCTTGGGGTGATTCAAACACATTACATTTATTGCGCACTTTATTATTTTGTTGTAATATATAAAGAAATAATTCTATGACTCACCATGATGCAGATTCAGTGGGAGTCCTGAGCTTGTGTTCCGGCAACTAGAGGGTCCCATCCTGTATTTGCAGCTGCTCCCCAGTGCCAGCCTCACCACCTCAAATCAGCAGGCCTTAGATTCTCAGGAACATGCAACCTAGATCCCTCACACGCACAGTTTACAATAGGGTTCACGCTCCTATGAGGATCTAAGGCTGCCCCTGATCTGACAGGTGACAGAGCTCAGGCAGTGATGGGAGCAAAGGGCAGTGGCTGTAAACCCAGATGAAGCACGTTCGTTCCCTTGGTGCAGTCCACCTCCTGCTGTGCGGTCGGATACCTACACCAGGCCACTGACCACACCGTGGACCCAAGGTGGATAGTACCCTTGGGAATTGGCTCTGATTTAGCTTCCTGGTGTCTTTCTTTCTTTCCTTTTTAACTCCCACCCTCTAAAATATTTCCAGCCACTAGAATTGATCAGGCTTTCTCACTTGTGTGTTCCTAGATGCACGTTCCTGAATTCCTGATATCTTCTTTCTCCAAGTTTTTACCTGGCTGCTAACAGCACAGGCTTCCTTTAGGAATCGGTAAAGGCTTTGCTCTTTTGGGAGGCCTTCCCACATTGGTATGATTTGGGCCACCTCTGATGTGGCCCTGCAGCCCTATGATGTCAAAGTCCTTGTTTTCTAGCCATCTATTTGACTGTCACCACTCACCGTGAGACCCTTGAGGGGGAAACTGTGTCATATAGGGTCTTGTAAGCTCCTGCCTTTCATGGGCACGTGACCCATGCTCACAGAATAGTGTATAAATGAGACAGTGAGTTAAGACAGTGCATAAATTTAGTGATTTCTTTTGGAGAAAAAAAAATGGAAGGTATTCACAAGTGATTATTTGAGGTCATATTTTGATTAAAATGTGGATCTTTTGATTACAGTAGAAGCACATTATTTTCCTTTTTTTGGTTGGTTTATTAATTTAAGACCCTTTGTTGAGATAAATTGACTTGGATGTTAGCGTTTGACAAGTTAGAAAAGTTAAACAAATTTGTCTTCGAAACACCAGCCAATGTTCTTCTAGCTGTCTAGAAATTCATTTTCCTCATCTGTAAAATTAGGATTAAGAAACTTGTAAAAAGCATCTGGGGCCAGGTGCAGTGTCTCATGCCTGTAATCCCAGCACTTGGAGAAGCTAAAGTAGGGTAATCACTTCAGGCCAAGAGTTGAAATCAGCCGGAGCAACATAGTGAGACCCTCTCTCTACAAAAATCAACAATAAAAAACAAACTAGCTAGGCATGGTGGCATGTGCCTTTAGTCCCAGATACTGAGGGGCTGAGGCAGGAAGAAGGCTTTGAGCCTAGGAGTTTGAGGTTGCAGTGAGCTATGATCCCGCCATTGCACTCTAACCTAGGCAACAGAGCAAGACCCCATCCAAATAAAACAGAAGTATATGAATAGAGTGAGTTCTCAGTATATATTCATCATCTTTCTCTTCTAGTAGCTTATTAACCTAATAGGTTAATAGATTATGTTATTTTTAGATGAGGGAAACACATCATTTGGCTTTTGGATAATTTTTCTTAAAGACTCTAAGTACCTAACAGTTGTTTAATTCTTCAATTATAGGAACATGGAAGTTGTGGAATAAACTCATTCTATAGTAATTAACATACATAAATTAACTTTGTAGTGTCATAATATAAAAGAATTACCTATAATTTTCCTGATTATCTATTAAAATAACTGGTCTATTATATTGACTAGCACATTAATAAAAGTAGCCTAATTCCATTTTCTTCTTGAAAGCCTTTTTATGTACGCTAAATAATGTATAAGTGTGCAGAGTTAAAATAAACCCAAATAATAATCATAGATTGAAAATTACTATGTGAAGAGTCCTACATTTTATAATTTATTTGTTTGCTGTTGCGGATGGCATAAAGGACTGCTCATAATTCTGGAATGTAAATCACATTAATGTGGGAAACGGGATTAAATGAGAGACTATAATTCAGATGTTACTAAAATAAGTTTCCAGATAAATAAGCTGAATCTGGGCAGTAAATTGGACAATTTGACATTTTTAAAGTGTTCTACAAACATTTGAGATGACTTTTTAAAGTTTTCCTAAAGTCAGCTCTGCCTTTTCTAGAGTAAATAATTGCTTGACTTGAAAGTCTTGGCAAAAGAAATAAGGTTCTTATTCCCAATGCTCCTCACTTTGTGAATTCTCTCACCCACAGATCTCCAGCAGGTTAAACTGGCTACACATTGGCCGCTTTTCACAAGATATGACTAATTACTTTAAATTGCTCTGGTTTATTAAGTGAAATCCAAAGTAGCTTCTTTGCCTACCTGACATTTAGTTAATGAGCAACAATGGTACCTTCAGGAGATTAATGGAACTTTGATAAAAGAGTGGTTTAATTGGTGAAATAGCATATCTGGATTTCATTGGGGAAAGGGTAAGGTGATCCATATATGTGAATGCAATTTAATGTAATTACATTGTAATTTTGGGTATGGCCCAAAGATGGTTTGTCATTTGAAGTGAGAACTGAAGGTTAACTAATATATATAATGGAAGTCAATCAACAAATATTAATGAGCATCTACTACACTCCAGGCTGTGGAGTATTATGACAAATACAAAGCAACATAAGGCCGTGTCTACTGTTACGGTATCTACAGTACAGTAAACCAAAGAGTAGGGAAATGTGTAGGTATGCCTGACACCAACAGGGACACGTCCATGTATTTTGACTTCATATTTCAATAATTAAGTTTTTACTGATCTGTGGGCCATTGTGTTCACATAGGAAGTATTAAACACGATTTATTCTTTCACTGAATGTTTGTTTAGAAACACAGCATTGAGGTAAAGAGTAGCACATGATAAAGTTAAATATTGATAATCCTTTGTGTTTGCATAACACTTCTAAAAATACTTTCCTAAATGTTTTATATTAAAATTATGATTTTTAGTTCTGCTTTTCTCTCTTTTTTTTTTTTTTTTTTTTTGAGACAGAGCCTAAAGCTATCCCCCTGGGTAGAGTGCTGTGGCTTCACAGCTCACAGCAACCTCCAACTCCTAGGTTCAAGCGAGTATCCTGCCTCCGCCTCCCAAGTAGCT